>PVIH01018094.1:0-39633 GCA_004025045.1 Sigmodon hispidus | reverse complement strand
GATGGGTGGATGGGTGGGTGGATCGGTGGATGGGTGGGTAGATGGATGGGTGGATGGATAGGTGGGTGGGTGGCTAAATGGATGGGTGAATGGATGGATGGACAGGCACTTAGCTTGCTGACTAGGAAGTTAGTTGGTGGGTAGATGAACAAATGAATAGATGAAAAATTAACATGTTGGTCAGAAAGTGGTTGGGTGGGTAGGTGTGGAAGTGGATGGCAGATGGATGAACAAGCAGATGGACAAACAGCTGGATGGCTAGTCTAGAAGTAAGTGAATAGTCATATAGATAGACAGGTAGACAGACAATTGACTAAGAAGTCAGACTGAGAGATGGAGTGACAGATGGACAGATGGATGGGTGGGCAGATAGGCAGACAGCTTGCTGGCCAGGAAGTCAGTGAGTAGATGAATGATTATAACACAGAGAACAGACTGTAGGCCCAGAAATAAGGCTGCTTGAACCTAAATCTGAGCCCCACCTTTCCCATGTGTCACTGGGGACACACTGCTCAACCTCCTTCCCTCTTTCTCCTCCAGACTGTAAGGTGGGTGTAATAGTTTCTACCTATTAGACTGGGGCACAGCTGATAAGACAATGACCAGGCACGAAATACCAGCAATCACTGTGTGGGCAGCTGACTGGTCTGCCCTGATCTCATCTTCAAAAACAAGACCAAGGGCCTGAGGGGCAGCTCAGCAGTTAAGAGCACTGGCCTCCCTTCCCGAGGACCAGGGTTCAATTCCCAGCACCCACCTGATAGTATAGAATAGGTTGTAACTCCAGATCCAGGTAATGTAACACTCTCTCTGGGCCTCACCATGCACTAGGTGCACAGAGAAGTACATGCAGGCCAGACACACATCACACACACACACACACACACACACACACACATGCACACGCACACACACACATACACACGCACACACACATGCACACGCACATGCGCATAAAAAGATGAAATATGTAAATAGATAAACTTTTAAAAAAATGTTTGTACCCAGGCTGGAGAGATAGCTCAGAGATTAAGAGCACTGACTACTCTTCCAGAGGTCCTGAGTTCAATTTCCAGCAACCATGTGGCAGCTCACAACCATCTGTAATGAGATCCAGTGACTTCTCTGGCTTGTATACATAATAAATCTTAAACAAAAAAAGTTTGTACCCATTAGGGTCCTGCCTCACATGCGGCACACTTGACCGGCACCTCACATACACAGGAACAACCTGACTTCTCTTTAGAATCAGTAAGCTCCAAGAGGAGGAAGGCAGCCCTACCCTACAGCCATCTTGCTGTCTGCTGCCTGACTTAGGCTAGCGTTGGCCTCATTGTTTTCCTCTGGGCACAGTCACTGCTGATTATCAGTGACAGAGTGGACTTTGGGACTTGCAGGCGAACTGGAAGTAGAAGTGTTGATTTGTAGGCTGTGCCTAGATCTTGTACCCTGATGGTAATAACCCCTAATTTCCAAGAGGCTGGGAGGGGCTGAGCACTGGAAGATGAGGCCCCCGTAATCAAAACACTGAGATCTTTGTCAGAAAGAAGGAAGATGGGGGGAGGAGTTTTGGCATGGTGGCCAGGCTCTCTGGCCCAGGGGGTGGAGGCCTGGCTTTAGTCCTGGGCCTGAAGAAGATTTCAGAGGAGCCTGTGAGGCAGGAGAAGGCTTGGGAAAGATGAAGGGGTAATATACTTATAATACCAAGTGGGTGAAGGCTGGTAACCCAGTCCTAGGTGATCAGAGACATGTCCTGGTAACTCTGAGGCCCAGCTCCCTTATTGTACCACAATGTGCACATTTGAAGGTGAGTCTTAGTTAGGGCTTTTATTGCTGTGAAGAGACACCATGATCCAGCAATGTTTCTTATAAAGAAAACATTTAGTTGAGATGGCTCACTTAGTTTTCCGAGGTTCAGTCCACTATCACCATGGTGGAGAGCATGCTGGCTTACCATGATACTGGAGGGGTATCTGAGTCCTACATCTTGTAGGCAACAGGATGTTGACTGCCTAGAAAACTGAGCAAAGCTTGAGCAAAGGGTCCTCCAAGTCCACACTCACAGTGACACATTTACTCCAACAAGGCAATGCCCACTTGAACAAAGCCACTTCCTATGAGATTATGGGGGCCAATTACATCCAAACTACCAAAGTGGGCTTCCCATCACATAGCAAGGCTCGTGAGGACCCCCCTCCCCAGATGAAAGGCTAGGCTCTGCCAATAGTGTCTTTAGCCCAGACCTTGTCACTTTGCTGTGGGAATGTTATGGGGGGAATAGTTAAGGACATCCCCTTAGGAAAGCCTAGCCAGGCAAGCTTTGACTGTTTATTTCATTTGCAAATTTTGTGATGAGTTTAGATGTGATGGGTAGATGGTGGAGCACCTGCCAAGGGCACACAAGGCCTGAGGCTCCATTCCTAGCATCTGTTCCATAAGGCTAAGCATGGTGCACAGGCTTTTAATCACAGTACTTGGGAGACAGAGACAGGTGGATTTCTGAGTTTGAAGCCAGCCTGGCCCATGCCAGTCATTGCTACCTACATACTATAACCCTGACTATAAATAAATAAATAAATAAATAAATAAATAAATAAATAAATAATGAATGAATGAATGAATGAATGAATGATGGTCTCGGTTCACCCTTCTTGGAACTGAATCCCAGCTCTGACATTTCTCAGCTGTGTGACTTGCACAGGTGCTTTGCCTCTCTGTGCCCACTCTTAATCTACTAAGTGGAAGGACAATAGATTTGCTGCTGGTGGCTCCTGGGAAGGACCATAGTTTAGAGCATGGTTGGCTGCTTGCCAGGGCTATGAGTTACCTTGTCACTATTTCTGAACTGTATTTAATGCTGAATCAGTTCCGCCTCCCGGAAGCCCTGCTTCTGAATTATGACCTCATTTTATTCATCCTAGAAATTCCCAGAAGGCAAGGGCTGTGGTCCATTCTCCACAGGGCTCGGTGGGTGTTTGGGAAAGCTAAGCAGAGCCAGTGGGACTCTGGGCTGATCCAGAGCACAGGAAGAGACATCATCCACGCAGCCCTGGCCTCCCACAGCCTCCTGCCTCCCTGCCTGCGGTCAGGTGCCTTGCACTAACAGATCTGGTTCTGGGGCATCTACCCTACCCTTCTTACCTGCTCTGTGATTTGTGCAAATGACTTCATCACCCTGATTATCAATTCTTTTTCCTTTGATATGCCTTAAGTATATCAGAGGGCTGAGCTGTTGACTGCTTGGCTTTGTAGTATATGATCACACCAAGTCTGCGCCCAAGCTGCATAAATTTTTTGTGTTTATCTCCTTCTTCAGCGGCATCCCTGACCCAGCCAGTCAGCCGGAGGCAACCATTAAAATGAGTATCTTTTTGCTTGTGTGTTCTTGCAAAACCTACACTGTTGTTTGGTGTACAGGTAGTTTTCGTTTACATAAGAAGCATTGTGTATTTTAGATCTCATTCTGTTGTTTGCTTTAGAGCTCTGATTTCTTTTGAAGATTTTATCTGTCCCGGTGTTTTAAAGCTCTGGTCCAGTTACTGGGTGAGCATCTAGCTTCTGACCTCTTCCAAGCCCTGCATGCTCAGTGTCCACATGTTCCCTCTGCTTTCAGGGACAGACCCCCACATGCCTGCTCTCCACACCACAACAAGCAACATTGTGCTGACCCTGCACACACTTCCTTCCACCCCCACCCCCCACAACTGTTTTTAGTCGATCTTACTTATTTGTAGTGTATGTGTGCAAGGATGCATGTGTACAGCACACACGTGGAGATCAGGTCAGAGGGCAGTTTATGGGAATTGTTTCTCTTCTGTCATCTTGGTACCAGGGGCCAAGTTCAAGCCATCTGGCCTGCCTGCAAGTACCTGTCGCAGCTGAGCTGTGTCACAGTGCCCTCTTTATTTTTGAGGCAAGATCTGGATGTGTTGCTGAGGCTGGCCTGAAGCGCCTGTACTCAAGCAATCCTCTGCCTAAACTCCAGGGTAACTAGGACTACAGACTTTACTAACAGTCAGAGCTTGGACCTCAGCTGCTGAGCCACGCCTTCTTTAAAGAGACAGAGTCTCATTAGAGCTGAGGGTAGCCTTGGACTCCCCATATTATGAAGGACAACGTTGATCTTTTCTATCTCCTTCCTCTGCCTCCCAAGTGCTGGCATTGCAGGGATGTGCTACCATTCCTGGCCTAACTTTCTGTTTTGAGATAGAGTTTCACTAAATTGTGTTGTGGGATATTTGCACACTGTGTGAAAATGTATGCTGTGATTGGTGTAATAAAAAACTGAATGGCCAATGGCTAGGCAGGAGAATGTAGGCGGGACTTCTGGGCAGAGAGAACTTTGGGAAGAAGAAAAGTACCAGATGTTGGGGAAGCAGCATGAACAGTTCGGAGAAATGAGGTAATGAGCCATGGGACAGAAGTTAGATTAAAATAAATGGGTTAATTTAAGTTCTAAGAGCTAGTGGGACAAGCCCAAGCTAAGGTCAAGATTTCATGATTAATAAAGCCTTCATGCCATTATTTGGGAGCTGGTGGTGGGACAGAGAAAGACTGTACAAAGTTGCCCAGGATGACCTTGAACTCATTCTGTAGCTTGATTGACCTTTGATTTTTGACCCCCCGTCTCAATCTCTTGAGTACATGCCTGTACTACCAGGCACAGTTCTATTTTTTGAAGTGTACACATACACACGTGCATACACATTCCTTCAGATTGTGGGTATGTCTCCCTGGCCTTCAAGGTGACCTTGTGGGTGCCTGCTCCAGCCTGCTTGTTGGCCTTGCTGGAATTTTCCTTCTCAGATCCTTTGTTGAAACTACACTGTTCTCTTGCCGGTTCTTTTCTGACATTTTTGTCCCTTTGGTACCTCTGAGTCCAAAGTTAGTGCAGAGGGTGTGGCAGGGACACGTGGGCCAAGCTCTGCTGCCTCGGCCTTAACCTCTCCTGGAGTCTTGTGGCACTCTGAACTCTCACATCTTGCTTTCCACGGGAACCAAAGAAGGCTAGGAGAGGTGACTATGTTGCCAGGGTCACAGCCCTGAGACATAGCAGAGCTAGGATTCAAACCTAATCTGTACCCAAAAGTCTTCCCCCAGAGTTACAATCCTACCAGCACAGCTCATGGGTAAAAGACAATCTTAGGAGCAAGAGCTTTGGCTATCAGTTAGGCTTTTCCAGCGACTCAAGTTAGATTCCCAGCACCCACAGTGAGCAGATCACACCTATGACCATAGCTCCAGGGGGATCCAACGCTCTCCTCTGGCCTCTTTAGGCACCTGCATGTACATAGTGCACCCACAAAATAAAGTGCGACTACACACGTTTAACGACAGCATTGGAGAGGCCGTGGCAGGGGACCTCTGAGTTCAGAGGGCAGCATGGAGCCTGGTCTAGAGAGAAGTTCCAGGCCAGCCAGGATTGTGAGCATGTGTGTGTAAGTAGATAAACAGGAAAGTGAACATGTTCCCAAGACCAAACACAAACTCCCTAGTCAGGGCACACATCAGATGCCCACACCTCTCAACACTAGCAAAACAAGTGTTCCTGAGCCCTGTTCACAGGGAGTTCACAGTCCGTACTTCCATCTAACCCTGTTGCTTCTCCAGAGAGAAGATAAGTACACTGAAGTCCCCTTCCCATACTCTTCCCTCACTGGTCTCCAGGAACTGATCTGAGATAAAATGCCCTCTGCCTGGGAGAAGATGCTGGGCTGCAGCCAGGCTCATCTGGGCCTCAGGTGGTGGCATTCTGGAGAGCTAGCTGCAGAATTCTGCAGGGACAGAACTGAGGTGTGCTGAGGACTCCAGCAGGCTCCCCCATTCAGAGAGACCACAGGTTCTAAAGGTGGGATGGAGTCCTGCATTCCAGAGCTGGCCCTGTTACAGGTTGCTGAGTAATGGCTGAGCAGAGATTAATTACAGGATGGGTGGGTTTTTTGTTTTTTTTTTTGTTTTGTTTTGTTTTGTTTTGTTTTTTGTCTGTGTTAATGGGGTGCCTGCTATTTGGCTGTTTCTTTTACTGGAGGAACAGGCGTGTGGTAGTGTTATTAGTTGACTAAGTTTAGGCAAGACAGAGAATTAGCCTCCTGGCTCCTCCTTCCCCTCCTCATGTAGCCAAGGATGACCTATAATTTCTATTCTGTTTCATCCTCTCAAGGGCTAGAATACAAGCATTTACTGCCTCACATCCCTGCGTGATGCCGGGGATTAAATCCAGGCAAACACTCTACCTACCAAGCCACATCCTCAGCCCCAAATCAGGCCCTGACAGCTGAGGGAAACTGTTTCCAAAGTCCTTGGGTTGTGCAAATGAAAGTGGAAGTTGGGGGTGTTCTCCACATGGAATCTAGATCTTCTGTAGTCTACCCCATGCCAGAGAGCACTGAGGGGAAATGGGTGCTGTGAGAGCCAGCCTAGAATATGCTGGCACCCCAGCCTCAACAGCAAACATTTCTGGTATTATCACAGCAGGGCCTCGGTGTCCTCTCTTCCCGGCCAAGAGGCACCCATACACAAAGGGACCAGGCTTGGGAGAAATGAACTACCATTTAAGGGTGTTATATGACCGATCTCTCTAATAAATCACCATGGCCCTTCCTCTTGGTCCACAGCTGAAGAATCTGACTAAGCATATTTGCCTTCACATACCAGTCATGCTCAAGCCCATTGTTTGAAGTCATCCCACAGACTAGTAATTACTTTCTGTTTGCAGTGTGAGCTCACAAGACCCGCCTCATCCTCTCCAGCTGACCAGCTGGTTGACTAATCAGTGCAGTGACTTCCTTCAGCCCCTCCCGCCCTCCCCTCCCAGTCAGCCTTCCTCCCTCTGCTGTTAGGATGGACATCCTTAACACTCAGCTGGTGGTAGCAGGTGGCAGAGCACTTGCAAGCATCCACGAGAGCCTGGTTTGGATCCCTTTGCCCCATCAGAACCAACCCTGTTTCCAGTCTCAATGACCTGATCCGATGGGGGCACTGTAATAGCCGCTGCCTCTCAGCTACAGCCTCTTAAACTTCAATGTACAACCTGTTAGCAGATGAATCAACTAAGCCAAGAGAGGCTGAGCACATTTGTGGTAAGACCCCGCTGGGTAAAGTCAGTGACGATGGTTTGCCAAGCCTTCCAACCTGAGTTCCACCAAGGACCCGCACGGTAAGAAGAAAGAGACTCCGCCTGCTAATTGTCCTCTGTCTTCACACATGCTCTGTGGCATGCTCCTGCTGAGGCCACCACCCCTCCCCCAAAGAAATAAATGTAATTTTAAAATAAATAAATAGGACGGGAGAGTTGGCTCAGCAGTTAAGAGCATTTGCTGCTCTTCCAGAGGACCTGGGTTTGGTTCCCAGAACCCACATGGCAGCTCACAAACATCTCTTCTGACCTCTAATGAGACTGGGCATACACACAGGCAAAACATTTATACACATAAATAAGTAAATCTAGAAAATTTTAACTAAGTAAACTAAAAGAGACAACAAGGGATTCAGACACTGGCAGTTTGTGGACTGTACCGGGCCCTCCTAGACCAAAATCTCTATTTGCTTTTATTTGTTTGTATTTACTAAAGCTAGGTATTCTGTAGCCCAGGCTGGCCTTAAAGTTGTGACCCAGCCAAAGATGACTTTGAAGACCTGACCCCCTACCTCCAGCTCTCGAGTGCTTTGGGAAATTAACAGTGTGCAACACCATACTGGCTTTGCTTGAATTTTATTTTTTGAGACAGGGTCACACTATGTAGCTGGCCTGGAGCTCACTATGTAGACCGAGGTGGCTTAGACCTCAGAGATCCTTCTGATTCTGCATCTACCTCCTGAGTGCTAGGATTAAAGGCGCACACCACCCTGTCCAGCTGTTTCTAACTTTAAAATAGGAAATACATGTTTTAAACATTCTGCAAAGTCTCCTCCCATTGGCCTCCTTCCTCAGTAAACGCTTTTACTAGGTTTTAATTTGTGTTTTCAAAGTTTCTCTGTGCCAACAAAACCAAATAAGACCATACTCACCTGCCCTTCTCCCCTTTCACAAATAGCAGGGCACTCTGCACAGGGCTGGTTAGGGTGCATCAGCGTTCCCAGAGATGCCTGTGTAGATGCAGCCTTCGTAGTGCCAGCTTACCCAGTTCTCTTCTTTCCCTGAGATGGTGTTTTACTTGCTGGTCTTGAATCCCTGGGCTCCCTTTCCTCTCTCCTAGCCTCCTGAGTGACTGGGACTACAGGATATATCACTGTCCCCAGAGGGTGACGTTATGATCCTATTGTGTTGATATGCCATAATTCATTCAACCAGCTGTTTTCCAGTGGACATTTGCTTGTTTATGATTATTCCAGTTGTCATTCTTATTTTGATTTTCAATACATTTTCTATTTATTTTGGGAAATTTTATACATGTATACGATGTATTTTAATCATATTCACCCATTTTTCACTTTAACATGTACAGTATGTCTATATGTGCATACATGTGTTTGCATGCACATGCAAGTGTATGCTTTGGTGCCTACATGCGTTCAGAGGCTAACTTCAAACGCCTTTCTCAGTCACTCTCCACTTTATTTTTTGAGACAGGAACTTGTGATTTCAGCTACATTGGCTGGTTAGCCAGCTTGTGGGACCCATCTATCTCTGCACAGAGATTATAGCCTGCTCACCACATGCTCACACACTACCATGCCTGCACACCGCCATGCTCACACACCACATGCCTGCACACCTCCATGCCACACACCACATGCCCTCACACCACATGCCCTCACACCACATGCCCACACACCACATGCCATCCCTGAACACCACCATGCCCATACACCACCATGCCACACACCATATGCTCACACACCACATGCCATCCCTGAACACCACCATGCCACACACCACATGCCCACACATCACCATGCCATGCCTGAACACCACCATGCACACACACCACCATTCCACACACCACATGCCCTCACACCACATGCCCACACACCACCATGTTCACACACCACCATGCCTGCCTTTTATGTAGGTACTGATGATCTGAACTCAGGTCCCATCTTGTGCAGAAAGCACTTTACCCATTGAGCCACATTTCCAGGCCTCCAGCCTTGTTGTAACATTCCATACGAGTTCCAATCCCTGCAGATGCTCCCTATATGCTCTCCCTCACCTTAGCCCACTGTTTTCAGCCTTTCCTCTGTTCTTACCTCTCTCACCATGGTCTCACCCCCAAATAGCCTACAGTAACTGAGACTCAGAAAGCAGGTCTTGGATCCATCTGCTCCTTCACAGGTTCGAGCTGGGCACACAGTGGTTTTCAAGAGCAATAAGTACACAGTGGGTGACCCATGTGACTGGAGCCATGGATGGTGACTTTGCCAGGCCATGTGCTGGATCCAAGAGCCCAAAAGCTACCCAGAGAAAGAGAAACCTCATGTCTCATAGGTCTCCAAGAGTGAAGCCTCTGCCCTCTGCCTACATGTCTAGGATGATGCCCAAGATCTGATGGGAATCCTTGTGGGATTGGGGAATCTTTGTGTCCTTTCCATTTGGACAGTAGGGGAAACAATGCTGTAAAGACAAACGGTAAAGGGGTGGGAGCCTTCAATGTCTCAGTAGGTAAAGGTACCTGCTGCCCAGCCTGTGACCTAAATTCAGCCCTTTGGACCTACATAGTGGAAGAAGATAAATGACTTCTACAGGTTGTCCTCTGGACTCCACAGGCGCACTGTGCCAAGCACATACAGGCACACAAACAAATAAATGTGATGATCTAAAAAAATGGTAGGGGGGGTCAATAGTGTGCTTCCTGATCTCCCAGGGGACCGACCATACTGGTTTCTAGTACCCATATCTGGTGATTCCAAACTGCCTGTCTTTCTAGCTCCAGAGGATCTGATGCCTCCTCTGGCCTTCGTGGGCATTCACAAATAGGGTGCACACACATGCACACAAATGAATGATTTAATTTTAAAAGGGTAAAAGGATTATGGGTCACTGTCCTGTCTGGACTCTTTCCTTTCTCTGTGACATCTGTGTCTTCCGGCACAGGCCAGCCCCATTCTCCATTTTTAGAAACCTTCCTGGACTAGACAGCTCCTGTTGACCTCTGCCCCTGTGACCTGCTCTGTGCGTTCCTTAGTGACAGCCACTGCAGGGCTGTACTTAGTCATTCACAGTCTGCTACCCCCAGTGACATAAGCCTATCTTCCTACTGAGGAGATCTCAAGATCCCTGTGGAATAAAAGAGTCAAAGAGCAGCCTTACTCTCTCACTGGCCACTGAGATGTCATCCATGAGTCCTGTGTGCTGTGTCTCAGGACTGCTGTGTCTCAGGACTGCTGGAGGGGACAGTGGCCATTCTCCAGGTGGGTCTCTGACCACAGAAACATTTGGAGGATACAAGTTTTTTTTTTTTTTTAACTTTATTTTTTATTTATTTATTTATTTATTTGTCTTGGTGTTTGCCTGGAACTACAGACAGTTGTTAGCTGCCATGTGGGTGCTGGGAATCGAACCCGGGTCCTCTGGAAGAGCAGACGGTGCTCTTAACCGCTGAGCCATCTCTCCAGCCCCAGGATACAAGTTTTTTAAAAAAAACTTTTTGAGGGGGGAGGGGGTATTGTTGCTTCTTGTTTTTTTGAGCCCAGGCTGACTTTGAACTTCAGTGAAGCCAACTCTGATCCTCCAGCCTCCACCTCTTGAATGCTAGGCTTGTAGGCATGCACCACCGAACTAGATTTATGTGGTACAGGGGAATCAAATCCAAAACCCTGTGCATGGTAGGCAAGCACTCTGCCAACTGAGCTACACCTCTGTTCCTATGGAGCATTTTTAAAAATGAGCCTCAACCCCAGGGTTGACTAGTTGAGTGTTGAGTCTTTCTTTCCCTAGTACGTGTAATTGAGGTTCTGGGCTCAACACTACCAAAGTGAAATCCATTCCACCCTCCTATTCCAAGTGTTCCTCTGCCCTGCCCAGCTAGGTTACCTGGAAAACAATGTCCACACAGAGGCAGGCCCTGAAGGCATGGCTCCTCTCCTCTCTTGAAGCTGAAGGGGACTTCTCAGAAACATCTCTATCATGAAAAGCAAACAAACAGGCAGAGAACTGTTAAATTAGAGATTACCGTGGCAGGCTGAGAAGTGGCAATGTGTGGTTCTTGACTGCACTGTGGGCAAAGAACTGAAGAACAGGGGACTTATGAGAGAGATGGACGGCTTTAACACAGACTGGATATCGAACGGCAGCAGTGTGTTAATGTCAGACTTTCTTGTGTGTCTTTGTGTGTGTTTGTGTAGTGTGTATGTTTACATGGGCACTCAGGTATATGTACACTCATGTGGGTGCATATCAAAGCCAGACATTAATGTCACATCTTCTACCCTCACTGTTGACCTTATCAGTTTGTTTTTCAATTTTTAATTGCATTTATTAGCTGGATGAGGTGGTGTATACCTTTAATCCCAGTACTGGGAAGGCTCAGGCAGGTGGATCTCTGTGAGTTGGAGGACAGCCTGATCTACAAAGTGAGTTCTAAAACAGCCACAGCTATGCAGAGCAACTGGGGACTGAACCCAGAGCCTTGCACTAAGCTGTATTCCTACCTTATTTATTTTTATTTATTTTAATATTTTGAGATAGAGTCTTGCTAGACTTGAACCATCTATGTCTCCAGGCAGTTCTGAATAATAAATAGCAGAGATTACAAGGCTACAGGCTGGCTCCAGATATGGTCTTTAAGGTTTTATTTATGAGGCTGGAGAGTTGGTCTGAGGTTAAGGTTCTTGCAGATGACTGAGGTTCAATTCCCACCACCCACACAATGGCTCACAAGCTTTTATAACTCCAACTCCAGCAGATACGATGTCCTCTTCTGACTACCAATGGCCCCAGGTAAACATTGTGGTAAAATGTAAACATGCAGCCAAAATGCTCATATACATATAATAATAATAAAATTTTACTTATGCCTGGCCTAGTGACACATGCCTTTAATCTCAGCACTCTGGAGGCAGAGGCAGGTGGATCTCTGTGAGCCCCAGGCCAGCTTGGATATCTACATAGCAAGTTCTACGACAGCCAGAGATACACAGTAAGACTCTACCTCCAAAAAATATTTTTAAAGTTTTATGTGTATGACTATTTGTCTGCATGTGTCTATGTGTATCACATGCATGCAGTGCACATTGAGGCCAGAAGGGGGCCTCAGATTCCCATAACTGGAATTACAGATCACAGGTCACTGCCATGTACTGAGACCTGAACCTATGTTCTCTGGAAGAACAGCCAATGTTCTTCTGAGCCTTCTGCAGCCCTCCACATTTGGTTTTTAAAAATCGCATTCACATGGGGCTACAGAGATGGCTCAGTGGTTGGGAGCACTGGTTGCTCTTCCAGAGGACCTGGGTTCATTTCCCAGCACTCACATGGCAGCTCACAACTGTCTGTAACTCCAGAATCTGTAACTCCAATCCTGACACATACATGCAGGCAAAACATCAATGCAAATAAAATAAAAATAAATAAATACCAAAAAATATCGCATTCACAGTCAGGCATGCAGAACGCCTTTAATCCCACTACTTGAGAGGCAAAGGCAGGCAGATCTCTATGAATTCAAAGCCAGGTTGGTCTATATAGAAAGTTTCAGGCCAGCCAAAGCTACATAGTAAAATCCTGCCTTCAAATAATAATACAGGTAAAAAGAAGCTGATATCTACAAAATGCCAAAATTTCCAGTGCTATGTTCAGGCCATGACATTACATTGAGGGACTGACTATAGTGTGGTGACCCACACAAGACTAGGCCAACATCCCAGCAGGCAGAAATAACCAGACACAACAGATTTATTGTTGTTGTTTTGTTTTTCTTTTTTTTTTTAACACTTTTATTTATTTATTTGCCTTGGTGTTTGCCTGGAACTGAAACTACAGACAGTTGTTAGCTGCCATGTGGGTGCTGGGAATCGAACCCGGGTCCTCTGGAAGAGCAGACGGTGCTCTTAACTGCTGAGCCATCTCTCCAGCCCCAGGTTGTTTTGTTTTTCAAGACAGAGTTTCTCTGTGTAACAGTTCCTGCAGTGCTGGAATTTGCTTTGTAGATCAAGTTGGCCTTGAACTCACAGAGATCCACCGGCCTGTACCTCCCGAGAGCTAGAATTAAAGGCGTGTCTCACCACCACCCTGCTAGACCCTAGGGATTTTTAAAAAAAGGGCCTGAGGGGGAGAAAGGATGGGCTGGGGTTGTTGGGGAAAGTGGAAGACAGAGTGTGTGCAACAATGTTGGAATTGTCAAAGACAAAGTAAAGGATGAATTCATTCAAGATATGTTAAGCCTGGGTTGGTGGCCCAAGCCTTTAATCCCAGCACTTGGGAGGCAGAGGCAGGAATAGCTCTCTTAGTTTGAGGCCAGCCTGGTCTACATATTCAATTTCAGGACAACAGGGCTGCATAATAGACCCTGCCCACTATATATAAAAGATATTAATATATGTATTTATTAAAATATCTTCCTCTTTGGAGCCCTAACCATGAGGATAGTTTCTTCCTCTGTTCTCAGGCCTGGTACAGAAATTTCTTAATGATAGTTGGCCTGTGACTGCCTGTGTAGGCCAGGTTGGCCTCCAAGTTATGACTATCCTGCCTCTGTCTCACGAATGCTTTTTCTGGCTTGCATCACCTTGCGGAGCCCTGCTCACTGTCTTTTTGCTATTTTACAGGTATCGCTTAAGTATTCACTGAAGCCTCCTGCCCACATGTCAGAGGGTCCACGGGATGCTTTACCCCTCCTAGCCTGGCCAGGTAGGTCCCTTTTCTGGGACACAAGAACTTTTTCTAAACTGCAGACTCTGCTCTGCTCAGGAGCGGCCCACAGTAGAGAATTCGCCCGGGGCCTTTCCTGGCCCAGGGAAAAGGTGGTGGACTGGGCGGGCCGTGGGGAACCCGGGGCAGGGGGCGGCTCTTCTCCGAGGCAGGGCGTGGGCCGGGCGAGGTCCTCAGCCCCGCGCACCGTGCCAACAAAAGGCTGTTGTGGAGGAGGCAGGAATGTGGCCCGAGGAGTTGGGCGGCGGGGCGGAGCCGGGTCCCGACTGCAGCCTCTTACCTGGCCAGGTAGCTCGCATTTCCAGGCGAGCGGCGGCGGCGCCCGCACCACCTGTCGCGGGGTGCGCGGGCGGGGAGCCCGGCTGGGGGCCATGGCCTGGTAGTGTCCCCTGGGGAGACGCTGCGGAGTTCAGCCAGGGGCACGACGGGGCGAGGGAGGGAAGGCCCTTCCCTCGGGGACCCGGAGGCCTGCGGCAGCATGAAAAAGAACCAGACGATGCAGGGCACCTTCAGCAAACTCTTTGGGAAGAAACACTCCAACTCTGCCAGCACGTCCCTCTACGCCACCAACCCACCCTGGATTTTCACCCAAGACGCCCAGGAGGAGGGGACCAGGGACTTTGGTGAGTGCACCCCGGGGGGGTGGCTGCGGAGAACTCCCGATGGCGCCTCTTCCTCCAGCCTCTGGCGTCACTGGGGCGCTGGGAAGGCGGGCAGGGGCAGGGACACGTTGTAACCTGCGGACTGGCCAAGGAGATGCTGGGAATGGGGAGGAGGCGCCGCAGCCCGGCTCACAGAGGTGTAGGGACCCCCCTAAGGCGAGGCGGGCGAACCCCGACCCCTCTTCTACCTCCCGACCTCCTCTGAAACCTTTGGCGGGGTTTCTGATGTGCCGCTGTCTCTGCTGTGACTCCCACCCCACCGCTTATCCGCATTCTCTCTGAGTCAGAAGGATTCCTGAGATCTAGGCATCTGTCCCCCACCCTTCCGCTTCCTCTGCCCCGCAGAGTGCCTCGGGTGCCCTGCGTCTCGCTCAGTTTGGGTAAGAAAAGTCAGCGACGCCGCCAGCCACTGCTAACAGGTTGCCAGCCGTTTGCAACACCGAATTAGGTTTTGTGTTTGTTGGTTGGTGTGGGAGACCGTGTCACAGGCTCTTGCCACGTCTGTCTGGCTTGTCTATGGTCTCAGTGAGAGGTGGGGCAGTGGCGAGCAGGGTCCTTGAGTCAAGGGTGGTGCGTCTTTGCAAACTTCTGGAAACAAATTGGCCCCAGGTCTGGCTATGGGTCACCTTATCTCCGCCTCAGTCTACAGTTTGTACACCCTTAACTGCGGAGAATCTAGGAAAATAGGGGGCACATATTCACTTCTTGTTTTTAGTTCATAATTCTGGGGACTGAAGAGGGAGACAAAGGTGTGTCATCCGTAAGTCCTTTAGTTTACCTGCCTCTTCACCACCTTGATGGCCACGTAGGACCTTGCAGCCTCCATTGGGGCTGTAGGTTGTTTGACACCTGAGTTACTGACTACATTGGGGGCCAGGGCAACAACAAGATATCACCTGATCCAAGGACTTCTCACCAGCAGGCAAGCAAAATTAGCAGAATGCCTTCCTGCTGTTTGGAGTCCTCTGCTGTAAGGCAGTCTGAGGAAGAGAGAGATGTCTCAGCGTGGTGAGGGAGAGGTGTTATTGGCAGGGCCAAAGCTGCAGTGACAGAAAAGAACAGGCAAAGTGGGGGTGTGTCTGAGGAACTTGGAGACACCCTCTCAGACAAGCGAACACCTAGAGTACTCTGTGAGGCCCCAGCACCTCGGCCTGAGTGAAGACATTAGTAGCAAACTGTTACCCATCCTTTCATAGATTAGCAAGCTCTTCTAAAATATCTGGTGTTGACTCACTGAGTTTTTGTGTAACATTCCATTATTAGCTTTCCAGATGAGGACACCAAGGACCAGAGAGCTTACAGAACTTGTTGATGATCACAAGACATAGATGGTAGAGCTGCAATTGTCCCCAAGATACAAACAGATGCTTTTCAGTAGAACACAAACTTTTATAGCTGTCACCGCCACGCAAGTCTAGTACCCCAGAGTCTGCTGGTGACAGAGCCAACATCTAGACCCAGGCAAGCTCTCTCAGCAAGCTTGCAGACTTTGCTCTGGAAGGAAGGATGTAGGGGTGAACTGGACTAGCAGGTATCTGGTTCCCCACTTCCTCTCCAAAGAAGAATCTCAGAACAGCCTTCCCATACTCCCTCTCTATTTTCTCCAGATGACCAAACTGTTGCTAGGGATCAGTCCTGGAGAGTGAGGGTGTCCTGTCAGCTCTTACCAGTCTAGGCAGGGCAGGAATCTAGGAGACAGCTCCTCCCTGTCCCCAGGGCAGGGCTGGGCCTTCAGCTGATTCAGCCAGGCCGTGACTGCACTGGGCTAGGGTTTTGGGGGGTGGATAGCAACCCAAACAGGCTGGCTCTCCTGTGTTCTGGAGTGTACCCCGGAGTGCTCACAGGCATGAGAACTCCTCCTGTGTGGATTCTGGCAGTAACTGTGCTTGCTCCCTGGGCCTAAGGGTTTTCTGTTCCGTACATGTGCTATTGAGGCTGTTTAGAGCAGCGTTCTCACCCTTCCTAATGCTGCGACCCTTTGACACGGGTCCTCATGTGCTCACCCCAACTATAAAATTATTTTATTGCTACTTTATAACTGTAATTTTGATGCTGTTATGAATTGTGATGTAAATATGTGATATGCAGGATATCTGACATTTAACCCTCAAAGGGGCCATGACACACAGATTGAGAACCATTGGTTTAGAGGGTCAGCCTGAGGTCACAACAACCTTTGAAAACACAAAAGGAAGCCAACCTGTGGTGGTGCAGCCTTTAATCCCAGAACTCTGGGAGGCAGAGCCAGCCTGATCTATAAAGGGAGTTCCAGGACAGCCAGAGCTGTTACAGAGAAACTCTGTCTCAAACACAAAACAACAAAAAGAAACTTTCCTCCGTGAGGAGCTAAGTAGATTGAAGAAACTGTTAACGTCTAAAATGGCTGCTGCCCAGCCTTTCTAGAAAGTTCTCGGTTGGTTTCTAAATCACAGTTTGCTGGGCTGGGGTCACTGCAGCTTTTTGTTGACAGGGTGGCCCTGAACTCCTGCACTCCATTGATCTTTCTGCCTCAGCTCCTAATAGCTGGGACCACAGTGTGTGTCAGTGCCAGGCTCATTCCTGTTCCAACTTTGCCTGTCCCTCGATGGCTCTACTCCAAAGGAGATAGGCCATGAAGAGGCCACCCAAAGTTTCAAAGGGGTGGGGCTTTGCAGGTCTAAAGACTCCTGAGACTGTGGTATCTATCTGCCTGGTTTTCAGTGCTGAGAGACAGGTGGTGGATTAGGGGGTGGAAATCAGAAATTCTTGGCCAGGTATGTGAAGGCATTGAGCCTGCCTGGCCTGTGGCTACAGCCACGTCCCAGGTCCTGGTTTGTTTGCAGAAGGGTAGGCTGGGTTCGGATAAAATGCAAACAGGCCCAGGTAGTGATGGGAAAATTTTTCTAGACTATGTATCTAGTGATTACAGCCTTACTGAATGCAATCACAATCCTAATGAATCCTTCCGCCTCCCAAACAAGAGCTTCAAAAGGCTGTGCATTGTCTTTTAAGTACTTGAGAAAACAGATTGGAATCTTCACAGACCTCTGTTGTCTTTTGATAAGAGACTGGGCCAAGGCAGCAGCTATGGCAGCAGCTAGTCATGACCAAGCTGCACAAGCTTCCTGTTGTCTCTTGCTTGGCTCAACTCATCAGAGGGTCCTTACCAGCTGCTGATCCTCCCATCCCAGCAACCAGAAGCTGGGAATTCTCCTACCCATTTCTACAAGGCCTGCCCTGAACAGCCATGCCAGACATTCATCTGATGCAGATTCCTCATGTCCAGGAGCTGGGCTAGCATTCCCCACGTGCCTTGTTCCCAGGTGGTTCTTTGTACCAGATGCTCTGAGAATTCTTGGGATTTCCTTCCCCTGCTGGAGCCAAGCTGTTGGCTTTCTCTCTAAGACCCTACAGGGAGTAAAATAGGCTAAGATGAGTGTGATGCTCCTGGCCAGCTCCTTAGCAGCATTCCCTAGGAGAGCTGCTGGTTCCAGGACCCTCTTCCTGAGGCTCTCTCTCTCTCTCCTGAGCCCCCACACTCTGCATACCAGGCCAGGCTAAAGAGTAGCTGAGTGCCTATATCCAGTCAAAGCTTGTAGAAATCTGACTTGTGCTTTGCTGGGGTTTAAAGGAAACTTGTTACACTCCTGTCACCTAAACACAGCCTGGAGATGCACTGTTAGAAATGGGCTGTGCCTCCCTGGTTCAGTACATGCTTGCACATACACCCACACCAGACATACATGTGCACTCTCTCTTGCCCTCACTGTGGCCCCATTATTTAAATACCCTTTTTTGCTATAGCTAAATTCAGAAAGCAGGCCCCTCCTGACCCTGCAGTCAACTACAGCCCATAAATAAGTTAGTAATGATTATAACATTTTTTTCTTTCCTCTAAGATCTCAGCGATAGATCTGACTTGTGTTAGACAAGCGCTCTACTGTGGAATACACTCCTAACCTGAACAATGCCTTCATTACCAGTCCCCATCATCTGAGCTTGTAAAACCCATCTACTTAGTATATATCTTCCCGAACCAAGACTCCTCAGTACATTGAGGGGCTAAGTGTCAGAGTGCACCCAATCACATAGGCTCTTGCTAAGATCACTTTCTGATTTGACAGGTTTGGAATGGGAGAGGTTCAGAGTTTTTAGCAAGTTCCAGGTGAGGTCTTCTGGGTGCTCTGGGCTGAGCCAAACCTTCCCTAGAGAGTGAAAGGCCCTTCGCTGTGTCAGTGTCCTCTTCCAGCCCTATGCTAGGCTGCTGACCATTTTGTCACCTCCTCTGCTCTGTGCTCCCCCCCACCCCCACCGCCTCCCTACCTCACTTCCGCCCCAGTTGAAACTTCAGCGTCCCCTCTGCCCTTGGACAAAGGCCTCTCTGGTGCTGAGGTCAGGCCTGCTAGGGCTTGCTGGGACAAACTGGCCTTTTCAGGTTTCTGTCATGTGAACCTGCTAATTAGCAAGGAGGGGCCTCATTAATGTCATTTGTGGGCTACATTCACATGGCCACCCTTCCTGCTGTCCCGAAAAGGAGATGATCCCCCAGTGGTGGAAGACTAGGAACCCCAACCTCCCCGCTCCCCACAGTACACATCCCTACTATATGTCTGCTGTGTGGTAGAAGCAGAGGAAGGTAAGTTTCAGGGTTCCAGATTACTCTGGGTCAAAGCCATAAGTCCCCTAAGCTACGATCTGATTCTTCCTAAGACCATGAAATCCAGTGCTCTGGAGGTCACCAGGGGCTCTGGCAATTCGGAGCTCTCTAGTCCTTCTCCTACCTTGATGGCTTCACTGCCATGAGCTTGGAATGCTTCCTACAGTAGGAGTCACTATCCCTGCTTGCCAGGTGGGGAAACTGAGCCTGTGAAAGTGCCGAGACTTCATGGGTATTGTCTAGAGGAACTGAGCACTGAACCTGGATATGCCTTCTGGTTCTTTGGTCTCCCTGTGGACTTCACTGACTACAGGAGACCCTCAGACTCTTTCCTCTCTGCTGGCTGTGGCCCGGAGGAGCCACATTCTAGAGGCTTGTTGCTGGTCCTGGAGTTTTGGCCCCTCTTGTTCACCAGTTTTGGTACTGTGAACATATAACCTCTTCCAGGTATTTCCCCTGGCTGGCAAGATGACTGACTCAGATTTCTGAGTTCAAGGCCAGCCTGGTCTAAAGAATTGAGTTCCAGGACAGGCAGGGCTACACAAAGAAACTCTGCCCCCCCCCCAAAAAAAAAAGACTTGAGAAGCTGTCTCAGTGGAGGGCAGGCACTGCTGCCCTTGCATTCGGAACTCTGTAAAGGCGTTCATGAAGGCCTCCATGTGTACACTATGGTGTAGTGTAGCGTGTGTATGCATAAGAACGTGCTCACACTAACACATTTTAAAATGCCTTTTTGAGAAACAGCATTTCCTCTACAGGATACGTGAGAATTTACGAGATGAGAGCCTTGAGTGAGCTTCCTATGGCTCCAGGGTTAGCTCAGGGTCAGGTGAGGGGTCTCCTAGCAGACACTCAGGTTCAGTTGCCTGTAGTGCCAGATAAGGAATACTGACTGCCTGGGCCTGGTAGGGCAGCCCAGGCCAGTGAGTTCTAGGCCAGCCTGGGCTAGAGTAAAACCTGGCCTAAACAAAAGTGCCTAAGTCATAATAAATACATGCTTAATATATACTAAGTATCAATAACTTACATATGTTAAACATTTGTTTATTTACTTAGTTACTATTGGCTGATTTTTCTTGCTACTTTAGAGAGATCTAAGAGTTAGAGAATATGGGCTAAGTCACTATCCCAGAATATCTCTACCTCAGTGACCATGGAGATCCAGCCCCAGGTTTGGGCCTGAGGAATGAAAGCATTTTACTAAAGGCTTTTAACCTGAGCTCCGGGAACAGACACACAGAAGATCTCGTGGGCTCCTCCTCCTCCTCCTCCTCCTCCTCGGTAGTAGGGTAGGAAACTCAGAGTCCATAAGCAGCTTATGGTGAGTCCTCAGTTTCCCCAAGGCATCCCCCTGGTAAAGCACACATGCAGAGACATCGCATGCCCCACCCCGCTCCAGAGAACCAGACGCTCCTGTTACCGAGACGCTTTGGCCCCAGGCCATGCGAGACACTACACTGCTTGTGCTGGACTTTGTCTGGATCCTATAAATCCTGACACCACTGAGGCCCTGTGGCTTTGGCCCAGCCCCTCCCTCCCATTGTGGGCCTCAGTCTTCCCATGCGCCAAGAAGGCAGCCCCAAGCATCAGAGCTCACAGTGAGCCCTGGCAAGAGAGCAAGAGGCCACCTCCCTCCTAATGGCTCTTACCCATGGGCACAAATGTGACCTCATTCAAGCTCAAAGCCTTAAACTCTTAGCAGAAGAAAGGGGGGGGGAGGATCAGTAATGGTGCTGATGTGTGCTCACGATTTTGGGGCTTTCTTTTAAAATTTTCATTTGAGTGTGTGTGTGTTTCTGTGTCCCCAGCGCCATTGTGTGGAGCTACCGGAGTCAGTTCCCTCCTTCCACCAAGTGGGTCTCGGACCCATGTCAGGTCATGTGGCTATCTGCTGGACTGTCTTCCCAGCCTTTGGTCTGTGGTCCAGCCTCCTTCCCCTCTTCCTTTCCTCCCTCCTTGTCACACCTGGCCTGAAGAGGGGGCGGCTTTTCAGGAAGGCCCAATGTTCCCAACTCTATAATCCAAAGAGTTCAGCTTCCTTAAAAGGAAACTTCTCAAGGGTGGGCTCCCGTCCTTGACCTTGAATCTGGGAAAAAACAATTTGATCTTGAGTTCTTAAGACTGGGCTTATGGTGGCCACACAGGCCTCCTCTGATCATGTCCCTCACTTTAGCAGGAGCTGAGTCTTATGCCCTGAAGGAGAGCCGGGCCCAGAACAGGCCAGCCAGTGCAGTCGCTGCTTTCACATTAGCTTTTCCATTTCTTTCTCCTTTCCTGAAAGATTTGTTTATTATTCTGTATACAGTGTACAGAAGAGGGCACCAGATGTCATCATAGATGAGTGTGAGCCACCGTGTGGTTGCTGGGAATTAAACTCAGGATCTTTGGAAGAACAGTCAGTGGTCTTAACCTCTGAGCCACCTCTCCAGCCCCCTCTTTCTTCTAAAATTATTTTTACTGGGCATGGTGGCCAATGCCTTTCATCCCAGCACTCAGGGTGCAGAAGCAGGTAGGTCTCTTGGGGTTCCAGGTCAGGGCTACATAAGGATTCTCTTTCTCTTTCTCACATTGTATGTATGCACACACACACATGCATACATATGCAAATATGTACATATACATGTGTCTGAATGTATATATGTATGGCTCCTGGGGATTGAACCCAGATCCTAAAGGTACTTTAACCCACTAAGCAATCTCACTGGTTCAAAATTTTTTTTTTGTTCTTGAGACAAGGTCTTAGCATATGTAGCTTAGGCTAGCCTAGGAGTATTGTGTAGTACAGGCTAGCTTTGGGCTCATAGCATTCTTCTTTAGTCTCTTGAGCACTGGTGTTTGAGACTGAGACGGCAGGTACAGAACACCCACCCTCTTGGGTACAAGTGGGGATCAGGCTTGGAACCAGCTCTGTCCTGGTCAGCTCTGGTGTTTGGCAGTCTGCTTCTTCTCGGCTGCACCCTGGCCATAGTCTGTGTCCATGGAGCCTAGGCGTCATATTGGACCACAATGCTCTGGGCAGCACTGGGAACTGTGTCCCGAAACAATGGTGCACACAGAGGTGGTCTGTTAGCTTGGGCATCTTTGGGAAGGGAGAGAGTCTAGAATGTGCTCTGCCTCCTTCCGTCGGTGCCTGCCCTTGTCACGCCCCAAACCTAGATTTTTCTGGAGGGCTTTGGTTATGAGTGGGGGATAGATTCATCAAGAGCCTCCCTGTCTCATCCACTCTCTCTTAAAATTACAGTTTAAAAAATACTGGGGCTGGAGAGATGGCTCAGCAGTTAAGAGCACTGACTATTCTTCTGGAGGACCTGAGTTTAATTCCCAGCATCCACATGGCGGCTCACAACTGTCTGTAATTCCAAGATCTGACCCCCTTACACAGTTATACATGCAAGCAAAACACTAGTTCACATAAAATGAAAATACTTATGTGGTATTTGTGCGTGTGCATGTGCATGGAGATTAGAGAGCTCCCAAGAGCCCTTCTTCCCTGCACCATGTGGGTGCTGGGGACTGAACTCAGGTCAGTAGGCACGGGAAGCTATGCCCTCACCCCATGAGCCACCTCATCAGCCTAGCTCCATCTGTTTGGAATAAATTATAGGAGTATTCTTGAAATTTCCTCCTAAAGTGTATGAGGAGAAAATAATCCCTATTGTTTCTGTGTAACAGGCAAGAGGATTCGGGTTAATTGGGATTTACTTATTTTGGACAGGATATCACTATCACTATGTAAATTTGGCTGGCCTGGACCTCTGTCTGCTTCTGCCTCTTTTTTTTTTTTAATTTTTTAAATTTTATTTATTTATTTATTTATTTATTTGCCTTGGTGTTTGCCTGGAACTGGAACTATAGACAGTTGTTAGCTGCCATGTGGGTGCTGGGAATCGAACCCGGGTCCTCTGGAAGAGCAGACGGTGCTCTTAACTGCTGAGCCATCTCTCCAGCCCTCTAAACTCTTTCTTCTTGGGAAGGAGACGTCCCTCATTTCCTCCAGCCTGTCAAATAGGACAATGGCCTTCTGTGCTTATAACCCACAAAGCAGGCGCACTGTAGATGTGACAGTATAAACCTGGGAGGAAATGGTGAATTCTTTTTTTTTAAGATTTATTTGTTATGTATACAGTATACAGAAGAGGGTATCAGATCTCATTACAGATGGTTGTGAGCCACCATGTGGTTGCTGAGAATTGAACTCAGGTCCTCTGGAAGAACAGTCAGTGCTCTTAACCTCTGAGCCATCTCTCCAGCCAGGAAATGGTGAATTCTTATCAATGATGTCAAAGGTCATGAGGGAAACGATTGAGAGCAGGAACATGGCTGTAGACACAGCCCAGAGCAGGATCTGGAAGAACAGGAGGGTCCATTGTGTGTCATCTTCCTTTGTGGGAGGGAACCACATTTGGTCGGTCAGTCCCTCTATGTACTGGCCACATCTATACCTCAGAGCTGTTATATAAGAGGTTGGCACCATTGATTCCATTGTACAGGTGGGAAAGCTGAGGCACAGGGAGGAGGTTAAACAATGTGTATAGCCAGTAGCAGACTGAGGGGGTTTTCTTCCCTTGAAGTAAGATGGGTACAGACACACACTGGTAATGATTTGAGACGAGGAAGCACTTGACTTAGAGAAATACAAGATGTGGGTGTTGGCCACAGGGGACAGCAGGTAGTGTCCAGAGAAGATGCCAACCCTTGAGAGAAGTGAGCTTGTTTTCTTCTGTGGATGATAAACTCAGGCCACCGCCAGCAGGTGCTGTGTGAATGTGGAAGGTCAGAACGGCATGTGGGAAGGTTTTGGAGTGGTGGCTGCTGTGGGCCAGACGTCCCAGGAGCACACCCCAAGTCCCTTCCACAGTGCAGCCTTAGAATTTCCACCAGCACACAGCCATCCGTGCGATCTCACTGTGTTAGAAGGGTGTTGCTGAATCAAAGCCCAAAAATCCTCAAGGCCTAGTCCCCGTCCACTGGGATCTGCAGTTGGTCCAGTCAGGTTCTTCACCCCCAGCTCACTGTCCCCATTTCTGTCTTTTAGATGGGATCTATTATGGAGACAGTCGGTTCGATACTGTGAGCGAATCGGGAACAGCCACGCTGAAGGCCAGGCCGCGAGTCAGGCCCCTGCTGACATTCCTTCCCCTGGTGAGTGTGCTCAGTGCCCGCACCTGAGCTCTGGAGTCTGCCCCAGTGGGCACCTGCCCACCACAGATGTCACCCTCACCCTGTCTACTCCATCCTTCCTGATGCCAACCCAGGGAGGCTGCTGGGAGGAGGCACCCAGTGTTGGGCGCCAACCTCATGCACAGCAGGAGTTATTCTTTACAGATGATGGTTGGCTTCCTGCCAGGCCCTGGATGCAGGGATGCAGTGGTTGGCACTGCTGCTTTCTGTGCCCACTGTAGGAGATGCCACCTGTTAGTGTCAGCCATTCACAATGGGTAGTCAAGAAGGGCTTCCTGGAAAAGGTGGCATCTGAACTTCCTCATTGGACACATGGTGACAGGGACGCTCAGGAGAGGGACACCTGAGACAGATTTGTGTGTTTGTGTAAAACTACAGGAATTCAAAAACTCATCTTTTGTTCTAAGACAGGATCTTGCTAGCCCCAGCTTTCCAGAATTTTTCTGTTCAGATCTTTGATAATTTTCCTGCTTTTGCTGCCCACGTGCTGGAATTAGAATTTTTGCTCAGCAAAACAAACACCTTAAAAATATACCTGCCTGGGCTTCAGGGGACCTTGTCTCAAAGGGCCCAGAAAACAAAGCAAAGAAAAACTAAAAAGAAATAAATGAGCTCACTTCCGAGAAGTAGGAAAACAAACAAAGCCGAGTGAGCCTCTCGACTCCAGCTGTGGGACACGGAAGCAGGCCATCCATCCTCAGCCACATAGCACGGAAAGGCAAACCCAGGCTACAGGAGACCCTCTCTCAAATCATAACCAACAAACAACTAATCCTTCCTTTCACTCCGAGGCTGGGGCTGTAGTTCAGTTGGTAAAGTATTTCCATAAGGCCTTGGATCCAGCCCCCAGCATTACAAAAAAACAAACCAAAAAACCAGGATTGTCTGATCACAGGATCAATGCATTTTTAATTATAAAATGAGCTTGGGGCTAGCCTGAGCTACCCGTGAGACCTTGTCCCTCCGAATAAAACAACAGCAAAAAACAGAGCTAGCTCCAGGACAGCCAAGGCTATACAAAGAAACCTTGTCTGGAAAGCCAAAAAAGGCCAGGCAGTGGCTACTTGCACACGGCTTTAATCCCAGCACTCAGGAGGCAGGGGCAGGTGGACCTCTGGGAGTTCGAGGCTAGCCTGGTCTACAGAGCAAGTTACAGGACAGGCTCCAAAGCTACACAGAGAAACCCTGCCTCAAAAACAAACAAACAAAAAAACCCCAAAAGGAAAAACACCCCCCCCAAATCCTGGCCACACTGTCCCCTGAGGTGCATACATGCAACTGTGTGTAAGGGCTGCTGCAGCCCCAGATAACAACGAAGTGATGTTACATCCTAGTTCTAGAAGTGAGTTCCATTCTGTCTCCTCACTGACCCATACTGAGATGGCTACGTTCCTGCCCTGGACTAGTCGTTAAAATATAACTGGCTGCTGTTATCCGGGCCTCTCCCCATCCCTTCAAGACCCATGACTGCAAAGAGGCCAGGGAAAGACTGAGGTGGATCCAGGCTTGGAGGGTTGCTCAGGCCTGGGGGACTGGGGACTTGCCCTGGGACCGTTTCTGGACAAAGCAGGAAGGCCCCACTATGGAGAGTGGAAAGGAGACACAGGTCAAACCACAACCGAAGGGAACATTTACCACATTCCTGCAGTGCGGTTAAGTGAGGAATGGCAGGCCTGTCTGTCACACCCACTCTGTGGGCCCTTCCAGGACCCTTGACACAAATCCTTTCTTTGCATCTGTCTGGCTTGGCCCTCTTGATCTCTGAACTGCGGCCTCTTGGCTCTTGGACCCTTTGAGGCCTTTAATGAACCAGCTTCAAAGGGTCTAAGGTGAGTCTTAGTTGAGGACTCTCAGACCCCACTGAAGCTGCCTCTGGAGTGCTTTCGGTTCAGACCCCTTTGCCTAATTGCAGCTGTGCTCTTGCTTCAGGTTACGGGTCTGGAGTAACAGCTCCGCTCACCACCTGCTGCCAGAGAAGGGCAGCTGAGCAGCTCATTTTCTCCTATCTGATCACAGACCCCATCCATAGCTCTGGGCTTTTTCCAATACCCCAGGTGTGTGTGCGCTCTTCCCCCCCCCCCATGTGTGTGTGTGTGTCTCTCTCTCTCACACACACACTTACACACACACTGGTCCCAGCACCGTGTCAGTGTGGGAGGAGCCCTGGGCCAGTACCTCAGCCTTGCCCCTTCTGTATTAAGCCTCTGAGGGCCTCAGCCCTTCCCTCACCTCCCCCCACCTGCAGAGGGCACCACCCAGGCCAGGAGGCAAAGAAAGGAAGTCTCCAAGCAGGAAAGGAAGTCTCCAAGCAGGAAAGGAAGTCACCAAGCAGCGTCACTCAAGAAAACGGATGACAGGCCCAGCGAGGGTGTTTGAGCTCTGCCTGGGGCATCTTCTAAATGCCCTCTGTCTTTAGTACCTTTCAAGAGCCAGCCAGGGGATGTGTTCAAAAGAGGCTGCCCTCTGATGGTCTCACTCTAAGAAATACTTTCTCAAGTGTCTATAACCAAAGGCCAATCATGAAACACACCCTTGGGTTCCTTGGTGACCAGACTGGGCCCTGGGATTGGTCATCAGATACCTGTCAGTTCCAGCTCTACCTTGGATTGTGGGGTGACAGGGGTCAGGCCCTTATTCTACAGGCCTCTGATTCCTTGCCTGGAGGTCCAACCTTCCTTGAGAAGGTTTGCTTTCTAGCCACCAGGTGCACCCACCTTGCTGTTCTGGGGACTTTGGGGGCTGGTTTGGAGTCAGCGACAGGAGAAGTGGGTGGGGCTCAGTTGTCATCAAGGTGAGGATGTACTGCCAGCACAGTGGTGTGCGCCCAGATCCCAGTTACTCAGGAGCAGGAGGGAGGGGGGCTTATTTCAAAATAAAGATAAATAAGAGCTGGGGTGCAGCTCGGTAACAGAGCACGTGTCTAGCATACACAGTACGCTCAGTTCACTCCCCGGTGTGGGGTGAGGAACATGAACTAGATCTGGGCACGTGAGAGAGCTCTGGATGAAGGCTCTTGCTGCCAAGTCTTATGGATGCCTGAGTCGGATCCTGGGGCCCACACGGAGAGGGAGGCAGCCAACTTTTGAGGGTCATCCCCTGACCTCCGAGTCATTTGTGTGCATGGCACTTGTACACAAAATAAATAGATGTAATAAAGAATGCTAGACCCAAGGAAAAGAAGGCCTGCCCTGGACAACTTAGTGGCCCACACCTTCAATCCCAGCACTTGAGGCAGAAATGGGAAGATCAGTGGATCTGGATCCCTGGCTGTCTCAAAATAAACAGAGCTGGGTCTTGGGGTCTTTGCCACAGACCTGGGAGAACAATTTCTTCCGTATCTCCTAGGGGAGGTGGATCCCTGAGCTAGAGGTAGAGCAGGTCCTATGCTTCCAAGAGCTGCAGCTCATTGGAAGATTGTTGTTTCCTCTGGGGTGACCTCTTCTCCCCACCTCACTTGATCCGGTCACCCCCAGGCTGATGCTTATGAGAAATTAGAAATTAAATGTCCATGTGGTAAATATGGGCAAACTGGCTGGACAGGTCTGGGGGTGCCCAGGGCGGAGAGAGCTCCCTGGATTGCCCTACCCTCTGAGTCACAGGCCTGGCCTCGCCAAGGGAAGGCATCCCTGAGGTGCAGGAGAGACCTGTCTTCTTTGGGCTCCCTCCCTTCTAGTCCTCAGTCACCTGAAGGCAGCTTCTACTGTGGATCCTGCTCAACCACTTAGGGAGCTCAACTCTAAACTCAAGGCAGACAAGGAAGTATGGGTTTGACTGACTCACGTAGGTGATGTTGAGTGGAAAGGTTATGGAGTAAGAGATATCAGGCCTCAGTGAGAGTAAAGGTGGATATAGTGCATGCTTCCCCCCCACGTCCTGTTACTCACAAGAGTCCCAACACAAACCCCCCCAAAGCCTTCTACACCCCTAACCTATAAAGACCTGCCTCCTGGCTAGTCCCAGGGCTCCTCAGCACATTCCACAAGGGCTGTCTCAGGAGCGTTGGCCAGGAAGACAAGTTAAAAGGGGACTCGGAGTTGAAGAAACAGCTCTGGACTCAGGTCTGGAAGAGTACAGTGTGGACGTCAGGGACTTGATCCTTTGGCCTTGCTTACTCCTTGCCCTGGAGCGGAGGGCCAGAGCTGAGACCTAGGGCAGAGAGAGAGGCCCAACAGCCTCTGGGAGGGTGGGAGGATGGGAGCCCTGGGATCATTTTTAGACAAGGACTCACACATCCCAGGCTAGCCCTGAGTTCCTTACCTTGTCAATGATTATCTTAAACCTTTAATAATTTAAATATCTTTCTTTGTTTATTGAAATAGACTCTTGCTATATCACCCTGCCTGGCCTGGAGCTTTCTGTGTAGACTAGACAGGCCTCAAACTCGGAGATCCTTCTGCCTCTGCTTCCTAGTGCTAAAATTAAAAGTGATAACCATTAATTTGCATTTTGAAATTACATTATGTCTTTTTTTTTTAAAAAAAAAAAAACTTTATTTATTTATTTGCCTTGGTGTTTGCCTGGAACTGAAACTACAGACAGTTGTTAGCTGCCATGTGGGTGCTGTGAATTGAACCCCGGTCCTCTGGAAGAGCAGAGGGTGCTCCTAATCGCTGAGCCATCTCTCCAGCCCCACATTATGTCTTTATTTAGTGTATATGTGCTCTGGTGTTTTAGTGTGTGTGTGAGTTAGTCTCGGCTTCGTCATGTGGGTCCCGGGATTGAACTTGGGTCAGCAGCATGTTCTGTGGCAAGGCTCTTTGCTACTCAGGCACCTCACTAGCACAGACAGCCTTCAGCTCCTGACCCTCCTGTCCCTGCTCTGGAATGCTACAATTACAGGCATGTACTACCACAGCTGATTTATTCAGTGCTGGGAATCACACCCAAGGCTTTCTACAGGCTAATTAATTAAGCTTTCCAAGGGTTCTAACAACCAAGCCACCTCTCAACTGAATCTGATGAATCCTGGCTTCATGTGGCCAGGGAAGCACACACTATATCAACTAAGGTGCCCCTGGTCCAACTGAGCTCATTTCTAAATCACCCACTGGAGTCTGATTTCAGAGCTAGGGAGCACACAGCTGCTCAAGTCTATACCACATCCTGTCTTGAGCTTCTAGCACTGTCCTACACACACACTCTGTAGTGACAGCTGGGCATCCCTGAGTTTAGCATCCTGGTTTCCTGGTTGCCTGGAAACTTTTCCTTGTGACTCCTATTCTGGGTGAGCTCGTAGAGGATCCAAGCATGCCTGAGTCTCATTTCAGGGCAGGGTCCTCTCCCTCCTCAGCCCTCCATCAACCAAGGTCAGCCTCTAAGGAGTTCCCTTGGCTGGACTCTTAGAAATCCCAGGCATGGGGCTGGAAAGATGGCTCAGAGGTTAAGAAATCCCAGGCATGAGGATGTGCATTGCAGGGCAAGAGGTCAGTGAATGGGATGGAACTGTCCGTGTTGAGTCTCAGGGGTGAGCAGCAGGCTACCAGGCAGAACTGGGGTGGAGGGGTTACTTTACCTTGTTTTCTTCCCTCCTTTCCTGCCTCTTCTCTTCCATAAAATGATAGCAGAAGGGCAGGAGAAGATCCCTGGTGACTTGTCTCTGAGCACAGGAAACACCCATTTCCTCAATGCATGCAGCGGAGTCACAGGACTGAGCCCTGGGAATTTCTAGGCTCTTACTAACTAACCACGGAGGGATTCTGCTGTTATTGCTTAATGCATATTTTTTTTGAGGTTTACTTATTTACTTTGTGGTGTGTTTTGCCTGCATATAAGGAGGCCAGAAGAAAGCATTGGATCTCCTGTAACTGTAGTAACAGACTAGTGAGGCCTCTCCTGTCTGTGTGGGTGCTGGGAATCGAACCAGGTCCTCAGGAAGAACAGTGTGTGCTCTTGACTGAGGCTGAGCCATCTCCAGCCTCCCACAGAGTTCTGATTAGACTCAGGAGAGGAGCCTAGACACAGTGACCTTCTCTGGCCTGTGGGGGGGCCTCAGCCTCTGTAGTCCAACAAACCGAAGGCAGGAGAGGCACTCACTGAGCGCTGACTGACTAACAGACAGGCAATGCCTCTGCCTCTGTGATACTTTATTTGGGTTGTGGTTTAGTTTGTTGTTTTGAAACAGGACTTCATGTCACCTGGGCTGGCCTTGAACGCCTGCCCTTACTGCCACTACTTCCTAAGTGCCAGCCAGGGTTACAGGGGTCTGATACTACACCCACCTCATTTTATTTTTGTGTGATTTATTTTGAGACAGGGTCTCTGTATGTAGCCCAGGCTTTCTTCAATCGTGTAGCACCCCCCTGCCTCTGCCATCCAAGTGTGGAGCTTACAGGCCTGTGTGCTTTAGTTTAGTTAGATTTGGTCTTTTCAAACACAGCCCTACTCTGGTCCAGGCTGGCCGGGAACTTAGTCTGACTCATGCCTCACCCTCCCAGCTAGCTGCATGGACTGAGTATGAGTTGAACACCCATCAACCACAGTAACTTTTAAGAATCGTAAGTACTGGGTGTTTTTTAAGTTATGAATGAAATCTAATCACTTGTTGAGAAAGGAAGCTGAAGGACTGCACCATGGCTCAGTGGGAAAAGGCACTTGCCACCAAATCTGATCTAAATTTGATCCCTGAGACCCAAATGGAGAGAAGTGAGTAATTCCGGTAGGTTGCCCTGACCTCCACAAGCTCTCCATGGTATGTGCTCCTCCCACATACATAGATACACACAAGAAAGGAAAGGCCAGCTGAAGCGGCCCTTAGTCCTAGCACTTGAGTGGCAGAGGCAAGTGGATCTCTGTACGTTCAAGGCCAACCTGGTCTACAGAGTGAGTTCCAGTACAGCCAGGACTACATAGTGGGACCCTATATCTTGAGGGAGGGGGGAAGAAAGGAAGATAACTGGACACAGTGACTTAATGTATATAATCTGACATATGGGAATAGAGGCAGGAGGATCACAAGTTCAAGGCCAACCTTGGCTACATATGGAGTTAAAAACCAGTTTGAACTATATGAGACCCTATTTTTTAGTTTCTTTTTTTTTTTCAATTTATTTATTATGCATACAGTGTTCTGCCTGTGTGTCAGAAGAGGGCACCAGATGTCATTATAGATGGTTGTGAGCCACCATGTGGTTGCCAGGAATTGAACTCAGGACCTCTGGAAGAGCAGACAGTGCTTTTAACAACTGAGCCATCTCTCCAGCCCCCATGGTTTCTTTTTTAAAGTGAAGAAATAGAGAAGTAAGGAAGAGAATTGCATGAATCTTCTGAGGGTGCTTCTCTCCACCAGGCCCCTGACAGCTCAGTTGGTTCACTGGCCGCCGTGTCCTCCCTGAGCGAGTCCGAGTCCTCACAGAGATACTGCCATGGTCCTCTGTGAAGAGAGCAAGACAGCCCATGGCTGTACCTTCTGGGTGTTGTCTGGTTGGGGAGACAAGGAAGTGCTAAGGCCCAGTTTTGTGACATTCCTGACTGGCAGAGCCAAGCTGGACTCTGCCCGAGGCACTGAGTGAGGGCAGCTGCCACACAGGAGAGGGTGTGGCCTTTAAGGCTGAGGTGCTCACCTGAGTGCTCTTTGCTTGTTGCGCACAGGCTAGTCCTCTCCATGAGAGGTGGATGGTCACCCCTTAGTGCGGAACTTAGAGGCACAGGCTAATCTCCACACATGCCATCTTGGACACAGTTAGCTATTTTACCAGAGCTAGAGGCCAAAGATAGGGTGGTGCTGAGGTGAGCAGGGTAAACACACACACACACACACACACACACACACACACACACACACACACACACACACACGACTGCTGGCCTGTGGTTCCTGGAAACTGGGCTTCTGAGAACTCCTTCCTTCCTGGCCCAGCCTGCCTCTTCCTCTACTACACTTCCCCTGTCAAGTCTCTGGAGTTAGACAGTCACCCTGAGGCCATGGAAATAGGCTGACCTAATGCCCTGTCCTGGGGTGGCATGAGTATCCACACAGCCTAGGTGAGGGAGTCACAGAGGGCACACCCTATAAGCCAAAACATCACAGTCAAGGGCAGCTTTTGGGACTCACCCTTGCCTTCCTTCCACCTCATTTTGAGGCAGGGTCTCTCTGGTTTCCGTCCCCGCCCCCCCAGCATACTCCAGGATAGCTGACCTGAGACCTTCGGTCAATCCTCCTGTCTCTGCCTCCCATCAGGCTCAGTGCTGAGGTTATGGAACTGTTATGTGGGGTTTGGAGATCTCTTGGGTTGTCAGGTTTACACTTTTTCCCCTCCTTTCTTTTAAATTTTTAGTTATTGTTGTGCATGTAAATCATATATCACCTGCATATATACATATATATATATGCCAAAATTGCATATTCACAGGTCAGGACAACTTTGTGTGCACATTTCTCCTTCTCTCTGTGGATTACACTGTTGGACAGCAAGCACATTATTGTCTGAGCCATCTTGTTGGCCCAAGGGAAGGATATAACTTGCTTTTATTTTTCTCATGGTCTCATATAGCCCATACTGTTAAACACGATCCTGCCTCCACTTGCCAAGTGATAGAATTGTAGGTGTGCACCATGATGCCCAGCTAAGCCTTTTTAATGTGCAATATAATTTTTAAAATGTTTGTGTGCTTTTGTTGGGGGGTGGTACATGTAGGCATGTGACTGCATGGAGGTCGGAGGTCAACCTCAGGTGTCTATCTCACTTCTGCTGCTTTGACAAAGTACCCTGACAGAAAGCAACTTAGATGGGTTTACAGTTCGCAATGGCAGTTCACCGTGGAGAAATCACAGAGGCGGGAGCTTGGGACGCTGCTCCCTGTGCATTCACAGCAGAAGCAGAGAATGTATGGGCACTCAGTGCTATGTGGCTTCTCGCTCTTCTACAGGCCAGGGCTCCAGCAGGGAATGGTGCTGCTCACCTTGAAGCTGGGTCTTCCTACATCAATGAAAGCATAGCTATCCCACAGGCCAGCCTGCTCTAACCAAGTCTTCTGGGTCGGCTCCCATAGGCAGTTAGCTAACCACCAGTCTCTTGTTTGAGAGTCTCTCACTGGCCTGAACTTCAGCGGAGAACTTGACCCCTGAGCTGCTTCCCTTCCCTCTCCCTCCGTCCCTAACTTCCTTTATTGTTTTTTGTTTTGTTTTTTTAATTTTTTTTTGGTCTGTCAAGGGTGGTGCACACCTTTAATCCCAGCACTCAGTAGGCAGAGGGATTTCTGAGTTCAAAGCCAGCCTGGTCTACAGAGCAAGTTCCAGGACAGCCAGTGATACACAGAGAAACCTTGTGTCAGAAAAAGAAAATTGTATTTTGTTTCTTTCTGAATCTCTTAGGACCTGAGAGATTGTGTCTTTTTATTGCAAATCCTCCTGGCATATTGCCTAGGGAGACAGACTCTGGTAACATTCTGGAAGGTAGTGTTGATGACACACTATTATCTGTACGCTGTTTACAGTCAGCAACTGCCAACTGCCCCTGAATGCTCTTCATGGCACACCACCCCCCACTCCAGGATTATTCATAACCTGCAAATGCATCTCCTAGCCCTTCCTTTTTATCTGTGTGTGTGTGGAAGTCAGGACACCCTTGGGTGCTGACCCTCACCTCCTATCTGGTTGGAGAGAGGGTCTCTTGTTGCATGTGTGCTAGGCTAGCTGGCCTGCACACTTCCCCTTCCAGGGACTCTCCTCAGTCTGTCTTTCATCACTCAGCTACTGCTTCCAGCTTTATGTAGGTGTTAGGGTATTAGAACTCAGCCAGCATTTCCCCCACAGACCTATCTCCCCCATCCCCAAACCCTCTTCATGAGCCTTACCTCAGTTACCGGAATCTAAGAAGGATGGTAAGAAATTGGGCATCATGAGGGAGATGCTATACACACCTACAGTTCACACTGAACTGGTCCCCTCCAGGCCTATGTTCTAGGTTCCAGCACTCTGGGTCCCATAAAGAAAGAAAGTTTCCCTGGGGCTGAGATTCAAATAAGCTTGGATTTGCCTCCCTCTATAGTGTTGGAAGAGGCTGCTAAGAACAAAGCCATGAGATATGAGGGAGGAGATCCTGGAGGGATGAGGCTGGACCTCAGGACCTCCAACACTACTGTAAGGAGGCCTGGGGCCTGCTTGTGTAGGGGAAGGTACCTAAAGTGCCAGCCCCAGGCCTGAGCTGCTATTGCAAGTCATTCTGAAGATGACAGGCTTCCACCCTAGAGGCTGCAGAGTCTCACCTGTGGCCAGTGGTTTAGGATCAACATGGCTGTATGTTGTGGTGCAACTCAGGAGACTCAGGAGTTGAGGCCACCTGAACTACATAGTTAGACCAGCATTTCTTTTTTAGTACATAAAAATCTAGAGTTCATACCCAGCACCTTTAATGCAGACTCTTAATATGAGTGGGGGTGAGGGGAGGTCAGGTAGATCTTTGGGACTTTGAGGCCAGCCTGGTCTCAAAAAACAGACAAAAGGAGCAAGGCTAGAAAGGGGCTCCCAAGATGACCAGGAGCCTTGGCTTTCTTCGTTTTTGGCTTTTTGCCTTTGCTGGGGAAAACATTAGAAAATGATGTCCTGAGGCAGCAGCATCTATCAGGCTCATTTTATGTATAATAAGTGTTTTGTTTTCATTTATAGATGTACTTCCTTCCTAGTATCTGTGTTTTATGTGAAGAAAGTGGGTCTCAGGATATGTAGAAAAGGGAGAGACTGAAGGGATGGCTCACTAGTAAGAGCGCTTGTTCTTGTCCAGGCCCTGGATTCAGTGCCCAACATCCACATGGCTGCTCGAAACCATCTGTAACTCCAGTTCCAAGGGATCTAATCTCCTCTTCTGCCCTTTGCAGCCACAGGCATGTACATGTCGCACAGGCATGCATAAACAGGGTTTCTCTGTAGCCTTGGCTGTCCTGGAACTCTGTAGACCAGGCTGGTCTTGAACTCATGGCGAAAGTAACACCAATGAAGAAAGCAAACAGGAGGTATGTGGCACATGCCGTGAGACAGTGGAGTGGGTGACATTGCTTCCTGGAGGGCAGACAAAGCCATGCTTAGGGAGTTCAGGACAGCGGAGGTCAGCAGGACCTGGCGTAGACAGCCGTTTGTTTTCTCAATGTTTCCTGAGCTTCCCTGTGCTATGGGTCCAGTATTCCCGGACACTGCTTGGTTTGCTCTTCCTGATAATTTCCTTAGATGGGGGCATTGTGGTTTTAGAGCTGTTTTACTGACAGGGATAGCAGATAGTCCTGTGGCTAGGTAGCAGGGCTCATCATAGCTCAGCCCCAGCCTCCAAAGTGCCCATTTACAGCAGGCACAACCAGGCCTTGGAGCAGCTGTGGAGAGCCAAGTGCCCAGTGTGGACTCCAGACCTGGGTTTGGAAGAACCACTTGTGTGCTTTACATTATTTCTCAAATGCCTCTTGAGTGTCATTCTCTCACCTAGTGAGTACAGGGGTGTCTTCATCCAGTGGTGAATAAGATGGTGGGTGTGTTCACAGGGGCATTCTTACTAGACATGCAGGGCGGAGCACTGAGGATTAGCTCCGTTCCGATCCGCCCACCAAATGAGCCTAGTGTGCTGGGAGGATCTGGAATCCCTGCCCTGGGAAGGTGGAGGTAGGAAAACCAGAAGTTCAAAGTCATCTTTGCTACATAGTGACCATAAGGTCAGTTTGAGCTATCCAAAAGAAAGGAAATAGGAAAAAAATAAAGCAAGAAGGGGAGAGGGAGGGAGGGAGGGAGGGAGGGAGCATGGGCTTGGGGACCAGAGGCCAGGCCCCCGAGCCCTGAGCACCATGCAGTCGGTGTTCCGTCAGCCCTCAGAGCAGCAGGTGCTCACTCGCTCCTTGTTGATCTATGGAAATATGTGTTTGAGGGAAAAGTAGAGCTAGAAGGCAATGTAGATTCCCTCCCGAGCTGACAGCTGTGTAAACACGTTCTGCTCTGCTCCCTCTGGAGACCGGACGGCACCTGTACCAGTTCCAAAGCCCTGGTTCACCACCTACTATTTTTCTGTACATTCTCGATAAAAGCCTGGAGTAAACAGGAGGTCAGGATGTGGATGTTAGCTTTTGGCCACTGGGTAGCCTGAAGGAGTCACTCACCACAGGGTTCTTCCTTAGCTTTGAACGGTTTCCCTCCTTCCATTGGGGTTGGTCCCAGAGCCATCTCCGCAGACCTCGCTTTGGTTTGGACAAGGTCTTCCTATAGCCTGAATTCACTCTGTAGAACTGAGTGGTCTTGAGCTGGGAATAAAGACAACATGGCTGGCCCCTTGGTTTGCTTTCAATTGAGATTTTCATTCATACATATTTGATCTTTATCTTTGCTGATTCTACTTTTTGCAAACTTGATCTGTAATTATACAACTAATATGTTGCTTTTGTGGTTGTTCTCATACATGCATAGAGAAATGAACAGTTGGACCAGCAGCCCCAAAGCTTACATTTCTAGCTGAGGACAACAGGGCATTTGGGTTTGGTTTTGTTTTTTCTTTTTGACAAAGTCTCATGTTTCTCAACCTGGCCTCAGAGTCACTACATAGCTGAGGATGTCCTTGAACTTCCTGCCTTGTGTACTGAGATGATAGGCATGCCCCACCACACTCCATCTTTGCAGTGCTGGGGCTCGAACTCAGGGCTTTGTGTGTGTAGGCTAGGCAAACACTCTACCAATTGAAATATATCTTCAGCCCAGATTCATCTTTTAAAATTCATACCTAGGGCTGGAGACATGATTCATCAGTTAAGAATACCTACTGCTCTGGCAAGGACCCAGGTTCAGTTCCCAGCACCTACATGGTCAATCCCAACTGTATGTAACTCCAGTTCCAGCCTCTGTGGGCACTGCACGCAGAATCGGGGGGAAAAAAAGAATTCACTCTGTTTTCATGTACTTATGAAGTTGTACAGTTAGCACTACCCCTGCAGTTTCTTCAGTGACCCAGCAGACTGGCAGCTGTCATGGAGCTGTGGCTGGCCATCCATCTCCGTGTCCCCTGACCTCTCTTTGGTCTCGGTCTCTTTCAGAATGCCCAGGAGAATCATGGGCTGGCTGTGCCCACACCCTCTGTCCCAGAAGACTTTGGAGACAAAGTGGGAGGTAAGAGGACTCTGACCTTGTGGTTCTTCCTTCCTTTCTCCGTGGGCCCCGAATTTAAAAAACCCCAACACCTGCTCATCTCCCCAGCTGTAGAATCCGGGGCCTTTTTGCCAGGTGGATGAGGCCGTGGGGCTGGGAACTGAGAGCCATGGTTGACTAAGATCCATTTGAGGAAGTGGGAAAATGGGAGGGACCAGGTCACAGTAGACCGAGAAGGCAGCTCTGTCCCTAGAACACTTGTCCTGCTTGGAAACTGCAGTGCCAGCTCTGGAAGACTAAATGTGTGGGATGGGTGTAAGCTATTTCCTGTTCAGTGAAACACCTGGCCAGCGACATTCCTTGTCATTGAGAGCAAAGGTTCTGGAAGGCTGCTGGGATCTCTGCTTCCTGCCTCTCCTCCCACGAGTTCCTTAGTTAGCCTAGGCAGGTTTTCACCCCAGGGGCTGCATCTCAGCCCCCTCCTGCCCTCCTGTTGCCCATGGTCACCTTCTCAGTGGGGCCTTCCTACTGAAATGGTACCTACCCTCAGCACCTTTCCCTGCTGATTTCATGACTGCCTGCACCATGGTAATGATTTACTAATGGACAACGTTGGTTGTCTGACCCCTTAATGATAAACTTCAGGGGCTGAGCACAGAGTAAGTGGCAGAGTGTGGAGGCCAGAGGTCAATGTCACCTAGCATGACCAAGGCCCTGGGACGCTCCCTGCAGCAAACCAAACAACAGGCTTTAGTGAGTGGCTCTCTGTTTATTGTTGTTGGGACCCCCAGGCCCCCCTTCCCCAGGCTCACGCTCTCACCTAAACATTTTGAGGTGGGAGAAGGGGAAATATGTGTGATGGAAGGAGGGAGGAGCAGGAGGAGAGAGATGTGGCTGTCCCCATTGTTGTGGGTCCCTTCCTTCCTTTGCACCATCCCTCAGTCCAGACCCTGCTGCAGAGGTTCTAAATGCTGTGTCTCCCAAGAGTCAAGTGTGTATGCAGACTGCTTCCTCCTCCTTTCCAGCTGTCTCCACCCCACCAATTCCCACCTCTCACTGTGATCCCTGATTTGGTCCTATTTCTTTTTTTTAAATGTATGTGTATGCATGTGTACATGTTAGTATGTGTGCATATAGTGTGCATGTGTTCCTGTTAGTGTGTGCGTATATAGCATGCATGTATGTAGTATGCAGTGTGTGTGTGTGTGTGTGGTGTGCATGCCTAGGTGTGTGAGGAGGCTAGAAGTCAGCATCAGGTGTTTTCTCTCTATCCTTTCCACTCTATTTTTTTGAGGTGGGGGCTCTAACTGAACCTGGAGCTTAGTAATTGGGCCAGACCAGCTGGCCAGTGAGCCCAGGCGACTGGGCTGCCCCTCTTCTCAGCACTTGGCTCACAGGCACAGGCCACCACACCAGCTTTCATGTGGGTGCTGGGCTCTGAACTCAGCCTCGTTTTGCACTGCGGGCCTTTGCTCACTGTTTCCTCCCATATCCTCTAGTTTTGTTGATGTTGTTGTTTGTTTGGGACAGTCTCACTATGTAGCCCAGGCTGGTCTTGAACTCATGGGAATTCTCCTGCCTCAGTTTCTCAACTGTTGAGTGTATAGGAATGAGCCACCCCACCTTGCGTGGGTCCCTGTCACAGTAAGAAGGGGGCATACCCCGGACAGCTCAGGACGGAGGTGGCATTGCTGCCTCCTCAATCAGGTTTAAAACAAAAAGGTGGAAAACTAGTGTTTCTCTGGCCAACCCCTCCCCCTGTGCCAGGCACAGGGATTGATTGGCTTTGGGTTGGGAAGATGGCTCAGCAGGTAAGGTGGGCCACCAAGCGAGCCCCAGATCCAGTCTCCAGAACTCACTTGGTGGGAGGAGAGAACTTATCCTCACAGTTATCCTCAGACCACCACAGCCATGCCATGGCACCCCCCCCACCCCAACACACGCATTAAAGAAAGAAACAGAGAAAGACAGGAGGGTGGGGATGGGGGCCGGCTCAGCTCCACATCTTTGCTTCCCCTTCTTTCAGGTACCAGCTCACTAGTCAATGGCAACCTCCGGCTATACAGCTCTGTGGGCGACCTGAGGCCTGTACACTACGACCTCGACTCATCCATCCCCCCACCTCCCCCTGGCCCAGCCCCAGGGCCACCCCAGGACACTTCACAGCCTCCTGGAGAGTCCCCTCCACCCCCACCTCCTTCTGCCCCTCCCCCTCCCCCTCCTCTGCTGGTGGAACCCCCACCCCCACCCAGCACAGCCCCACCTCCGCCCCCAGTATTAGACGCCTTAGCTCCCTCATCTG
>PVIH01018093.1:0-39615 GCA_004025045.1 Sigmodon hispidus | reverse complement strand
GGTCAGTGGGACCATAGGACTGTCTGCTCCCTGCCCAGGGAGGGGATGGGGAGTTGCAGAGAAGAAAAATGACCAGATGTGTTGGGAGGGGGAAGAGACCTTGAATAAGGATATACAGGGATGGAAAAAAAAATTCAGAGGGAAAGATGAACACAAAGAAAATATATGTGTAGCAATCTTATTTGTATTTCCACCCTTGGTAAGCCATGCTTATGATTCTTATCCTCTGTATAGTTATTGTTAACTCTTCCACATTTTAAATTCTTTTTACTGTATTTCTTTTTTTTTTATAAACACAAAATAAAGAAGGAAAAAAATAGAATAAAAAAATTGTAAACACACACACACATAGTTTCCTAACTCTTCATCCCAAGGTAAAACTCCAATTGGAGGTGACTTGATTTCTTCAGGCTGTGAGATCTGGTCTCTTCAAGTGGCAGGGCAAGCAATGATCTAACATTTCCTACTGAAGCTACCACCAGAAGTGATGCACCTGTTCTGGAACAGTCTAATTATATAGTACCTGCCACCTTCATTCTTCCTGGCATAAAATTCTTGAGACTCGTTTGTTTATTCAAGAATCTGGGCATTACTATCTTTTCTAGAATGTTCCAAAAGCTTAGGAGATGATTTAGTTGGATGTTTGGTAATTTCTTTAGGATATGTTTCAGGATTAGCAGCAATCACATGACAGTTCTTTCCAAGGATTCACTGTGCTTCTCAATATCTTGTTTCTGTGAGAAAGCATCGAACTCTACTCGAATTTCTAGACATTATTTCTCCTGTTTAGAAGCAATGGTTTTCTGTTCAGAAACAACTATAAGATTCTGTCTCTGCAGCTGCTGTCAGTACTTCTGGTCTATAAAACAATCTGTATAGTTCTTTCTCACTTGCCTTCCCTTTTGTTTCATGCAGAGCTCCACACATCACCCTCTAATTTTCATATTTTTTTATTTTCATTGGTTAAAAGTTTATCTCCATTTTTGCATTGGTTTGATTGTTCTTTTAAAAAATACTTTGAGTCACACTTTACAGCCACTTCTTTCAGGATTTATTTGTGTGTGTGTGTGTGTGTGTGTGTGTGTGTGTGTGTGTGTGTGTGTGTATACCTTATTGCAGATGCCTGTGGAGGCCAGCAGGATGATCTGAATTTACAAGGGTTGTGAGTCAATTGACACTGGTCCTAGAAACAGAATTCTGATCCTGTGCAAGAGCAACAAGTGCACTAACTGCTGAGCAGTCTTCCCAGCTCTAGGTATCACAGTTACCACTGTTTTTCAGATTTGAGTCCTTATTTCTTCTGAAGGCATTCTTTCATTACTCTTTTTATTTCTCCCTATTGTTTTATGGTAACTGAGACAGTTTTCAATCATATAGGACTATCATTTTTTACCCATTAACAGTGCTCACTTTGCAGTTGATCAGATTATTTAATCAGGCACAGTCATGCCTTAACCCTAACCCTAACTCTATGATCTCAGCACTTTAGATGTAGAGGCATCTACATGGATCAGGTGTTTGAGGCAAACTTGGCCTGTATAAGACCCAGTCTCTAAACCAAACAAAATAAAGCAAAACATAGACTGAAGATATAATTCAGTTGGCAAAGTACATGACTAGCAAGCCTAAAAACCTGTGTTTCATCTACAGTACCACACAAACTGGAATAATGGCACAGGTTTGTTATCCCAGAGCTTGGGAGGGGAGGGCAAGAATATCAAGGTGTTCAAATTCATTTTTGGCTACATAAGTATTTTGGGGGCTGGAGAGATGGCTCAGTGGTTAAGAGCACCGTCTGCTCTTCCAGAGGACCCGGGTTCGATTCCCAGCACCCACATGGCAGCTAACAACTGTCTGTAGTTCCAGTTCCAGGCAAAACACCAAGGCAAATAAATAAATAAAGTTTTTAAAAAAAAAAAGTATTTTGAAACTAGTCTGGGAAATACAAAATAAATTAATCAAAGTGTAGAAAAACATCTCAGATTTTTTAATTAAATTATATCCAAAACAAGATACAAACTCAAAATAATACAATATATGCCCTGCATTTTATTAACAGGGATTATAAGGAAAATAAGAAGAATCCCAATCCAAATGTAGCTGCTGCCAGTGACTTGGCTTGTGTCTCAGAGTTCCTTCTGCACCAGCCTCCGAGGCCAACAAGATTTAGGGGATTCTTTCATTTCCATCCCCATTGTCTGCATAATGCAGGAAATACATCCCAAATGGAAACTCCAAATATGTCTCACAGGTGTCCTTGCTGCTCTAACACGGGAGGACATATCACCCCATGTGCAAATATAGAATTCTTGTGAGCAAGGACTCTTGCTTATTGCTACTAAATCTCATGTTTCTCCACTTTAAGATTCTGAAATAAAAGAGATAGTAAGTATTCTAGAAAGTGAAGCAGGAAGATGCATGTGGAGTCTATGCCTGTGACCCAGAGTGTGGAGGCAAGTCATGGACTTTAAGGACATCCTGGACTATGTAATAATTTATGTGTATATGTGTGTCTGTGCGTGTGTGTGTACACACATATCTGTATATATTTATAATTATGTCACTCATATTATTACCCCCATTACATACATACATACATATATATAACATATATGTGTGTAGTAGGAGTTGCCACAAATATGATGAGTTGCCAAAATACAAAAGCCCCCATATGCTCATGTGTTTGCTACTTAATCTCAAGTGGCAGACACCATTTAGGAGACTGTAGAACCTTTTAAAGTCCAGCTTTCATAGTTCTCAGATAGGAGTAGACATTGGGAGTGACAGACAGACCCATTTTTATCACAGGGACTTTACATCCTGAATATAGTGTGACCAGGTACCACACATATTCTTCTCCTGCCTCCATCATTGCTCAGTCATGATGAGCTGTTCTCTCCAAATTGTGTACCAGAACAAGTCTTTTCTTCTTCGGGGTGTTTCTTGGGGACGCAGCAATGAAAAAAGTAAATAGCCACATATACACACCCACAACATAGAGTGAAAACAATAAACCAAGCCTAAACAAACAAAGACTTCAGCCCATCATTTCATAATCAAAGCTTGAAAAGTGAGTGCTTAGAAAATATAATCAACTCTTGACCTAGACAAAGAAACGGGATAAATCATTGAGTTTCAAAATCTAACAATGTGTGTGTGCATGTCGGGGTGAGGGGAATAATAGTATTAAGTGGCATACTCAAGTACAAAACTCAGAAATGACAGTAAGTAGATAAGAGATCCTAAGTCCCAAATTCCTTCAAGAGGGTCCTGGAACTATTGAGAACTAGTCGGCTTTAGTTATTCATCTGCATTTAGTTACTGTTTAAAACACTCTGTGGAAATAGAAGCCTTGTAATCATTTGTGAGAGATATTGATATCATATGCAATTGTTAACAAATACAAATCGATTGCCTTAGTGTTTGAACATTGGAAATGTACTCAGGGCTTTCAAAGATAAACCTGTGACATTGCCAGAATGAGATCCTTTCTGGATGCAGCACAAAAACATTGGTTTTCTTGGTATCTATTAGTAGACTGCTAGCAGAATACAGGTCCTATCAGTGAAAATAGTTTTCTGATTGACTGGGAATGGAGAATCATTCTCAGATGTTAAAACCTGAAATATTTCTCAGTGCCCAACCTGGTTCATTTCCTGTCAGTTGAGGTTTAAATCTTCTAAATTATACTTCTCTGGCCATCTTAAGTATCAGTCCTATTTTCTCACTCAGCCAAAAAAGATTCCCAAAGATGAATGTGATTATATTCATGTCACCTAGATATTCACCCAGTGTGTTAGCTACATATATGATTATATTGAGCTCATATAGATACTCTAGCTGTTAGATACTTTTCTCATAGCTCTGACAAAATACCTGAAGAAAGGCAGCCTGATTAAGGAAGAACTCATTTTGACTCATCTTTATAGGGTACAATCATATGGTAAAGAAGGCAGCAGAAGCATGAGATAACTGCTCACACTGAATGTACAGTCAAGAAGCAGAGGCAGTTGGATGCTAGTGCTAGGCTTGCTCTGTTTTTATTCAGTTCAGGACTCCAGTCCATGGGATAGTAGTGCTCACATTTAGTATATGTCTTCCTACTTCTATTAATGCAGTCTAGAAAAGCTGTCACTGACATACTCGGTGGTTGCCTCCCAGGTGACAGCTGCTAGGCAGAACATGTAGAAGAGCAATATTGACAGGGAACCCAGGAGGATATCCTCATCCTCTTATTCTATTTTAGCAGACAAAAGTGATCAAACAAACAAGTCACTTTACTAATACTGCAAAAGGTTTCTGATGACCTTTACTCCACATGTGCACAGCACAAGATGATGTAGAGCTAGAAACAGATGGAAACAGATGAGATTACTAAGGTTTAAATTAATGAGAATAGAGAAACTAATCAATACATAATCTGAAGACATTAAGATAATTATGCAGTTTAAAAAGATAATAATGACTTCAGTTCTCATCACAAGAATCAATATAAACATGTAACTTCAGAGCTCTGAAACAACATATATTGTATTTACACATTGTCTATATATTTTACATATATGTATAATAAAGTACAAATATTTATATCTTATTTTTTACTTAAAACAAAATACAAATCTTACAAAAAGTCTTTTATCTTCCAGGAGATGGTGGCTCAGGCCTTTAATCCCAGAACTCAGGAGGCAAAAGCAGGCCGATGTCTATGAGTTCAAGGCCAGCCTGATGTATAGGCTGAGTTCCAGGACAGTAAGAACTATACACAGAGAAACCCTGTCTTAAAACACCAAAATAAGAAAAATAAATGTCTTTGATAAAAAAGATAAAGCGCAGTGGCCAGATTGATAACTCTGTAGTTAGCAGTACTTGCTGTTCTTACATTGAGCCCAAGTTCAGTTCCTGATCTCCACATTGGACAGCTCATCACCACTTCTAACTCCAGCTCCAGGGGATCTATTGTCTCTGGCTTTCGTGAACACCTGTACTCACAAGTGTACACACACACACACACACACACACACACAGAGAGAGAGAGAGAGAGAGAGAGAGAGAGAGGTACACATAATTAAAAATATGCATTCTATTTCTTGCTTGAAGTTCATTCTGCAATAACTGGTGTGATTTTCATGATTCTGGTGTGACACAGAATATATGGTGAGAGACCACAGTCATTGTGTTAATAATAGTAGTGAGTACCTCTCTGTGAAACTCTCTCATGTACATCCACACTCAGATTTACATCATGACTTGTTGGAAGTAAACCAATGCTATTTGATTGACTGTGGCTAGATTGCTAGAGGAAAAGAAACAAAAAACAAAGTTTAGAGATTTCTTGAAAGTCTTATTAAAATTAAGGCTTTATTTAAGGAATTTTTGAGTGTATTTTATTAAACATCTAAACATTAAGGAGGCTACATCTTTAGGCTGATCTGCTTATGAGGCATTGTGTTCCCCAGAGTGCTGTTACAATAATAGTGACAAAAATTATCAACTTATAAAGAGAAGCAGTTTATTTTGCCTTACAATTTAGAGGTGGACTCATTCATTTGGGCCACTGGTGAGTTTTCCAAATGGCAGTATTTAGATTGTGAGGAGTGTCAAACATCTCACTATAGAGTTATAGAGTTGCCTAAACAAACTTAGGATGTACCTATATTTGATTCAAGTGTATCCCTTCTATGAACCAAATTCTACAGACTACAGCCCATCACTGACAGGTCCCTTCAGTTCCCAATATCATCTCATTGGTAAGAAGATCAGTAATCTACAAGCTTTGAGAAGTAAGCAGGAGACAAGCTGTACAATAGTAGAAGGTGGCTTCTTGTTCCTTATATCACTCTCAAGGTGGAAACAACAATTGCTTATCTTTCTATTGGTATGGTATGTGGTTTACAGGGATGCCTCTCATTGTTCATTGTTACCTAGAAAAATAGACATCACAGACTCTACAATTGTTTTCATATAGAAATTTATATTCCACTGATAACTAATGCTAAACAAAATCTCCATATGAGTTAATTTTAAAAATAAAACTGTATTTTGAAGATGACTGGAGTGCACAGGAACCCCACTGCCAATCAGAATGGAGAAAAGAGACTTTTACTTAACCTTCACGTTGCTTTGTTTTTCTGTCAGTGTAATAAAGAGTAAATGGAAACACTTAATGCCACCTCTCACAGAGCAATGGGGCATCCATTTGCTTATATGAAGATGAATGAGTTAGGTGACCTACCACGAAGACAGACAGAAATAACAGTCTTAGTCAGTTTTTGGCTATTCTCAGAAGCACCAAGTCAGTCTGATGTGTATGTCAATCTCAATTTAATAGGAAATAGCACTTGACTTTTTAATGTCAGAAATAAGTCAGTGTGTTCAGCAATGCCAATCAAAATTTCTTTTTTTTTTATTTTTAAAACCATCAAATGAAAAAATAATTCACTATTCTCTTTCATCTGCCATACTGCTCAGTTCATCTATACATTTTAGGAAAGTTTTCTTCTTTTTAGAAAAGAAAGCATTTTCAGAGGGACTGAAGCTTTAATATTTAATTAATTTTTGTGTATTCAGTGGCAACTGAATTGGTTTTATTTGCTTAATACTGAGATATTGAGCAGCTTCCCTTACATTTAAATTAAATATAGTTACAATTTTAGTCTCCATAAATAAACTACTTTTGGAACAAAATCTGGCTTATTAGTTAATATGGTGTATGTGAAAAAAGGTATTTACTACCCATTCTTTGGGGAAAAAAAAAAGAGTTGACCAACTTCTTTCCTGAGGTCAGGAATCACCTTGAAAACACCATGCTGCTTCCTGATTGTCTTCTAGCTCTGCTTTTTTGGATTCTGCTGTTTCCTGTTTGGCTCTTGCTACTTTCTGATTGGCTTTGGAGCACCTATAACCTTTAGCATTCAAGAAGTTACCTAAATACCTTGATTTCAATTTATGTTATGTTAATCACATTGGTGGCCAGTTAAATTAAGTATGTCATGTGTGGGGCAAAAAAGAACCATCAAAATGTGTGAATTCTATTGTTAGATCTTATTTTTTAAAAAACTTTTTATTCATTTATTTTTTATTTGCCTTGGTGTTTGCCTGAAACTGGAACTACAGACAGTTGTGAACTGCCATGTGGGTGCTGGGAATGGAATCCCAATCCTTTGGAAGAGCAGTCTGAGCCATCTCTCCAGCCTCTGAAAATAATAAGTCAACTAATAAGCTAGGTTATTACTGTTGTCTTTTGGGAGGTATTCTTCTGATCATAATGTTGTATATCTGTGCTTTGTTTTAAAATAACCTTGACTCTGCCAGGCACAGCAGCACACACTTGTTAGCACAGCACTTGAAACAAAAGAGCATTGCTACCCTGGACTACAGCATGAGACCCTGTCTCAATAAACAAACAAAAGAACTCCCTTCCAAAAAGAACAAAAATAAACAATAGGATGGAGAAAAAGCTTGGAATCACATGACTTTAAAGTGTCTACTCATTTAGTTGTGGCTGCCCTTCATGACATAAAATATACCTCCCTCTATCATTTCCAATAGTTGTGTAGTATTCCCATATTTTTAACCAGTTTCCCATTGCTTCATATTAAGGCTGCTTTTTACTTCTCACTAGCATCAGTAATGCTGAGAAATGAACTTGGGTACATGTCTGTTATGCCAAATTAGATCTTTTCCTTGTCCATCCCTTGTTCTTATCAGAGCTCAAGAAACTGCAGCTCCTTTAGAAGGGGTACAGGCTGTACCTTCAGACAGCTCCTCTAGATGTTTCTGGGCCTGCCCTTGCTTCTGCCTTGGCTATCTACCTTTTTTAGTAAAGCTCCATTAGAACAAAACATAAGAACTGTAGGCTCCTTCACTCTTAATGGCAGCAATTTTAGTCCTTGTTATCTGATCTTTTCTTCCTGAGATACAGTTGTGCATTTATACTCAGGGAAGTCTCAGTCACAGTTTCAGACTACTTCAGGGAAATTGCTTTCTTCTCCTCCCAGACCTCACATCCCAGAGAGACAAAGAGCCTAGGAGAGAAAGGGTAAAGTGTTAGGAAATAATATGTGCTTTTAAAAGAAGAAAAAGAACTGTTGGCTTTTTTCACTTTAAAACCCCTGATATGATACTTTTGGGGCCAATGAGATGACTCAGCTGGTAAAGGCCTGACTACTGACTTCAATAACAGGAACCCACAGAGTGGAGGGAAGAATTGCCTCTGTGAGCTGTCATTTAACCTCCACTCTGACCGCCATGTTTACTATGTCCTGGTATGATATGCTCTGGCTTATATATATATATATATATATATATATATATATATATATATATATAACAATCTATTTTCTTATAGATTGTTGTTGGGGATTATGCTGGTTTCATAAATTTGTGATTATAGATTCTTTTCAAATAACACACCTATAAAGTCTTACAAAAATGACTGTCCAAATGAGAGCTGACCAAGGGTGACACTAACAAACATGCCAAGAGGAACAGAGAAAAGCCTGTAAGGCCTCAACCCTACACAAAGAACCACAGGCCACTGAGGAAAGCTGGGGATGGGAGGGGCAGTTTGTTCCATGGAGAAGCACATTGATTGTCTGTTCACTACCAAGAGGCCAGCCATGAAAACTTACATAAAATTAACATGATATATACATACATATATATAAATACATAAATACATGATATATAAATACATATGTATGCAATACCAATTGATGAGTAAAGAGGCCATGAACATGAAAGAGAGTGAGGGTATTTGGGAGGACATGGAAGACAGAAAGGGAAGGGAGACATGTTAGAATTACATTCATTTCAAAAGAAGAAGCACAAAAAACAAATTTGTTTTACCTTGTTTTATATTATACAAGTATCTCAAAATTGTTAAAAAATTTGCAATTCTTTCACAGTGTAAAGATGTGGTTTCAAAATAAAAATTTGAAAGTTTAAAAACAAACCACGGTTCCTGTTTAGTATACACATTTTTCCTGTTATGTTTTTCTACTTATATGTGTTGAAGAACGAGTTGAATCCTTGCAAAACCAGAAAGGACCTTTCTTATTTCATTCCCTAACCCATTCCAATGTTTCTGACTGCATCACAGGCAGGATCAGCAAGACTGAAAAGCAATTAAACACTTGGCTTTGCTTATAACCCTGCTTGCCTTTGAAAGGATGCTAATTTCCAAACTCCCTGCAGATTGATCCTAAGCACAGATGTGCACAGCAGTAAGTGCACACTATGTAGGCATGTACCTTATCTTCCAAAGTAGCAGTTGAAAATGGCTCTCAGGCTAATTAGCTCTCAAAAATGATTTAGAAGGACAGGAATTGGGAGAAGAATAAAAGCCCCAGGCAATATGTTACTAAATTTCAAATAGAAATGTGTCTTTGGTAGAACCTTTCAAAAGATTCATAGAAGAGAATGAGAATCAAACATTATTCAGGGGTCAACTATCAATCCATCATCTGTCTTTCAAAGGCTTCACAATTCGGTGAAACTGTGGTGAGGAGTACAGTGTAGTTCATTTGGTAGAGTGTCTTCCAAATTTACACAAAGCTCTGGGTTCAATGCTCAGCATCACATATGCTAGGCATAATAGTATATGACAGTAATCTCAGCACTGGGGAGGTGGAGGCATGACAATCAGAAGTTCAGGGTCATCTAGAAATACATGAAGAGTGTTAGGACAGCTTGAGCTACATGACACCCTGTCTCCAATAATTAAATAAAAATAGGGTAGTCTTCCTTTTGAGCACCCAACTCTGGAGTTGTGCAGGAGTCTTGGCCACCAGTGCCATCTTCTTTTTATTTTTAATTACAACCTCTTAGGTCACATGAAAAAGCACCTGCAGTTCTCATGATTTTTTTTATAATGTAATCCCTCACTGATGATTTAGTCACCTCTGTCTACATTCAGCCTCATAGATGTGCTTTAAATTTGGCATTGTGTTTCTTAGTTTGAGTTGGATATTGTCTCACTTAGAGTTTCTGTTGCTGCAACCTATACTGTGACCAAAAGGAAAGTTGGAGAGAAAGGGTATTTTGGCTTACATATCTTTTATTATTATTATTGTTGTTGTTGTTGTTGTTGTTGTTGTTGTTCTTTTTGTTAAATCAAAATTGTACTTCTTTTATTTATTTATTTATTTATTTTTGAATAAAGTCTCATTTTTTATCCATGTATCCCCTTGTTTAAACTCCCTTTCCCTCCTGCCCCTCCCAGTCACTCTCTCTTCTCTCCATCCCCTCATCCTGTTCCCAGCAAAGGCAGGAGGTCCCAAGGTCCTAAGGTGGCTTAGTTCAGCATCCACTCAAGACAAGTCCACGTTCCTCAGCCCAACATCAAGACTGAGTCAGGTATTCCTCTGGAGAGAATGGGCTCCAAGGTGCTGCTCCAAGGTGTTTCAGATCCCAAGCTGTTCAGTGGTTGTGGATTGCAGCTTGGGCATGCTTTGCTTTTTTTGTTTGTTTGTTTAAAGTCCACTAATGAGTGAGTACATCCCCTGCTTATCTTTCAAGGTTTGTGATATCTTGCTCAGGAGGATATTCTCCAAATCTATCCATTTGCCTGCAAATTTTAGGATATCAGTTTCTCTTACTGCTGAGTAGTACGACATTGTGTAGATGTACCACAGTTTCTTAATCCATTCTTCAGTTGAGGGACATCTAGGTGGTTTCCAGGTTCTTACTATTACAAATAATGCTGCTATGAACTTAATTGAGCCAATACTTTTGGGGTGCAGATGTGCACCTTTAGGGTATATGCCTAAGAGTGGTATTGCTGGGTCCTTGGGAAGATTGATTCCCAGTTTTCTGAGAAACTGCCACACTGCATTCCAGAGTGGTTGAACAAGCTTACACTCCCACCAACAATGGAGGAGTGCTTCTTTATTGTAGTCCATAACTGAAGAAACCTAGAATGGATACTAGATTAGGGAAGGGACTCACAGGTAGGAGATGATACAGAGGCCATGGAGGGGTGTTGCTTACTGGCTTGCCATGGCTTGCTCAGCCTACTTTCTCATAGAAATCAGGAGCAAGAGCCAAGGAATAGGCCCTACCATATCAATCACTAATTAGGCAAATAATCTACAGGCTGATATACAGCCCAATCTTGTGGGGACTACAGTTTGTGCAAAGTTAGCATAAATCTAGTAAGCACAAATACATGTAAGAATGTTTCCAGGAGCTAGACTCCTATCTACTTAGAGATGTCTTATTGTGCAATATGACAATAGCCTGCTCTCACAACATCCTGAAGACACATGATTTTCTCTAGATAGCATGGTTTTGTGCTGTTCATTGTTGCTGTTATTTGACATTAGGGCTTTCTAGAATAGATAATTTTGAGAAAGTATCTAAGGCTCTTTTTAAAAGAATAATTCTATCTCCAAAGCCAACCATTGAGTAGAGTTAGGGGAATCCTGTTAAAGAAAGAGAGGAAGGATTATACAAGCCAGGGAGGTCAAGGTCATGACAGGGGAACCCCGAAAGGCTGCTGACCTGAGCTATTTGGAGCTCATTGACCATGGACCAACACCTAGGAAGCTTACATGGAGTGGACCAAGACCTTCTGCATGTTTGTTATAGTTGTGTAGTTTGGTCTGTTTGTGAAGCTCCTAAAGTGAGATCAGGACCTATCCCTGGGTCTTAGCTGACTTTTGAGAACCTGTTCCCCCTGCTGGGTTGCTTTGCCCAAAGTTGATACAGAGGGAGGAGCTTGGTCCTGCCTAACTTGATGTACCATGCTTTGTTGACTCCCATAGGAGGCCTGCCCTAAATGAATGGAGTCAGAGGGGGCATGAATGAAGAAGGTAGAAAGGAGGTAGGGGGAGGGAAATAGAGGAGAAAAAGAAGAGGAAACTATGGTCAGTTTGTAAAATAAATGAAAATTGTAATTGAATAAAAGAAGGTTAGAGAGATTGTTCAGTGGTTAAGAACACTTCCAGAGGTCCCTGAGTTCAATTCCCAGCAACCACATGGTGGCTCACAACCGTCTATAATGGGATCTGATGCATAAAGTCAATAAAGCCCTCATATACATTCAAAAACAATTTTTTCTCAAGTTTTGAGAGTCTCAGAACAGAGAAAAATTAAAGAAAATATCAGTTAACTGCCATCACTATCATACTACAAAGCACTATCTCACATGCCCACATCATAAATACAAAGAAATATATTATTGATGTGCATATTTTTAAAATTACTCAGAGATCTGAGGATATGGTATGGTCACAAAAGTGTCTGTTATATGAGTATGAGGACATTAATCAGACTTCAGCATGTACAGAAAAGTTGGGCATGATGGTACATATCTGTAGTCCTGGGCATGGCAGAATATGTCTCCAAACTTGAGGCTTGGTTGGTGTGAGTGAGAGTAAGATGCTCTATGGAGCACAAAACCTTGCCAATCAGTGAGCTCTGAATTTCGTGAGAAACCCAGGCCTCAAAATCTATTAAGGTGGAAAGAGAAAGACGAAACTACAACATTGTGTGTGTGTGTGTGTGTGATTATGTGTGTGTGTGTGTGTGTGTGTGTGATTGTGTGTGTGTGTGTGATTGTGTGTGTGTGTGTGTGTATTAGGGTATGTGTGTATGTTTGGTGTGTATATATGTATTTGGTGTGTGTGTGTGTGTTGTGTATGTATATGTATTTGCTGTTTCTCTGTGTGTGTGGTGTTTTATGCATGTGCTTGGTTTGCCAAGGACCTAGGTTCTTTCAACAGCGCAGCCAACAAGTTCTGACATATACTCATTAATTCATTAATAAATTAATAATTATTTATTCATTATTAATTAAGATAATGCAAATTGGAATAAATAAGTTTAGTTTCATTCTTTAAACCATATGTTTAAAAACATCTTTAAAAGTAATCTAAACAAATTAGAGGAGATTATCTATACTTAATGACTTGTTTGTTTTTGTTTTTTATTTTCCCTGTCACCACATTCTTTGTTCTGATCTGAATAGCAAGGAGAAAAACAGAACCTTTGTCAGCTTGAGGAATCAAGAACAATGATAGTATATTGGTGACTTTCTCGCCCCTGTAACAAAACACCTGGCCAGTACAATGTAAGAAAGGGAGGTGACTTTGGCTCACAGTTTGAAGGTGCAATCCATCATGGCAGGGGAGGCAGAGCCTCACAAGAAAGCAGCTGGCCACATTGGACCTACAGTCTGGAAGAAGAAAGGAACCAACAGCTCTGCTCAGCTTAGCTTAGTTCTGGCCCCAACCCATGAATAATGACACTCACATTCAAGATACATCTTCCTACCCCAGTTAACTGAACCTGGAGACTCCTTCACAAACATGTGCATCTATGTCCTGTCAACTTGAAAATACTGACCATCACATACTGCTCCAGTTTCATTTCTTACCAGCTGTCTTTTCACAAACACTTTAGTTTTCTTCCCTCTGTTGGATGACATTTAATCATTTAATTATTCCCTGGAAGCACTGCCCTGAGATACACATGTTCTTAACATAAAATGATATAAATTTTGCACATAGAGATATATACATTTGCAGTTTGAGACTCTCTGAATTACTTGTAATTATTAATGTGCTGAAATGCTGTGCAGGGTGACACTTCTCTGAGTAAGTGGAATTTCATCTGATCTCAGATCAACAGTGTGAGGCCTGGTTAATACTTGATGAGAGAATATTCTTTGAGTTTCTAATTATTAGAGAATAATAACAAAGTCAAAATGTCTGTCCATGTTTAGGAAAGTTGTTTTGTTAATGATTCTTTTCCATGCAGAAGAATATGGTGAGTTACAGTGACAAAACTTTACATGGACATCGCATAGCAAGTTTAATAAAGGTCACACCTCCTTTTGACCCTGGAACAGTTCCATTCCACATACCTCAGAGCTGGTTCTGACAACTGGAAGGTTCCAGCTCCTTCTAATTTCTTTCTGGGTTTGCTTGCAACTCGAACAAGTGTAAGCTTGTATTTAAGGGTGATCTGTACTTTGTAATAAGCTATAGGTGTGTTTCCACAGTTCCTTTTTGCTAGCCTTTCTTTTTCCTGCAGAAGATTGTCCTTCACTGAAAAGCATTCACATTCTCCTCATTAGAGAACATGGTCCTGGAATGATTTTCACAGGATTATCTGTTACCAGTGAGGCGCTTACTTACTCCATCAGGATAATTTTCAGCCATGATAACATAGAGTCTCATGCCTCTCTTTAGTCAGACTTTTACCATCCATAGAATCTAATACAGAAAATTACATGTAAAGGAAAACTATACTATCCTATCTTTTAATTTTGGTAGGAAGATGAATTTATTTTTCTTATCATAAAAACTAACTTCATCTGATGATCCTACCTGTTTCAGAAGCACTATGATGGCCTTTTTGGCTGCCAACTTGACTACATCTGGAATGAACTACAATCCACAAATGGAGTACCACCTGTGAGAGATTGTTCTTGGTTTAAAGTGAGTGAATCTACTTCTAATCCTGACCTTTGAGAAAGGAAGACATACACCCATGATCTGAATCTTGAGTCAGGAAGACATACTTTTAATTTGTGCCATATCTTCTGCTGGAAGTCTATAAAAGGACATGGAGAAAGGAAGCTTTTGCTCTTTTCCTGCTTACCCTCTTATTGCTAGCATATCCATTCCTCTGCTGGCATTGAAGCATATTTGAGAATTTTGGCATATACTGAAGACCAACTGTAACATCCAGTCTTGTGGGCTGAGCAACTACTGGATTCATGGATTTTCCATTCACAGCTAGCCTTTATTGGATTAGTCAGACTGCAGCCTGTAAGTAATTCCTATAAATTATATATATGTATATATATATGCATACACATATATATGTGTGTGTGTGTACTCATATATATATATATATGATTTATAAATGGCATATATAAATGGAGAGAAAGGTCATTCTATAAGTTCTGTTACTCTAGATAACTTTCACTAATACAAGCAAAAACACAAATGCAGCAGAGATTTACTAAAATTTTATGATTATTACTTTTATTTTTAAAATTCAAAGTTCTTAATAAATTAGCTTTCCTGACTTGGTCAGGCCAACAGTTAGATTATGTTAGGATTAGTCAGTATATGTACTGACACATACAGTTTTGATATTTTGTTTGTCCTTTATCCTGACTGGCACTAATAAGATAGATGATGATTGTTTTGATTTCAGTTGATTCCTTGGTTTCTGCATTGGAATTTCAACCAAAAACCTAGGGTTATACTGGCTGCTGTTCAAGCAGCAGTGTCAGAAGGCAGTTTGTTTCCATATGGGTTCAATGATCTGTTGTTTCCAAGGGTAGAAGTATGCTCATGGATAAGAAGGTATCTTCTCTGCGAATTGCTGAAGAAGTAGTGAGAAGCAGTGCATAGCCAGGCACCCTACAGCCTTTGGGTTTTGCTCCTGCAAAGTAAATCTGGTCTGTCACCTGCCTGCTACTTTCCCATGCCTTATTTTTCAGTGTTCTTCTCAGAGAGTCCTTCAGCCTTGGAGGTTTCAGTGAAACCATGGCACATGTGTTGGATAAGCATAGATTGGAAAACTGCACTTTCTTGATGAAAAGTTAAAGTTTTCAAGGTCGGTTATTCAATTCATCATGTGTGGATGTAGCATGAGATTTGATTCCTGTAACAATGCAAGAAAAGAATTTGGAAAGCAAGTAGAACCATATCTAATGAGCATGGGCAAAGAACAGATCAGAGTGAGTGGGGGAAAAACGGCCCTGCTCCTAGAGACTGAGAGCAGTATTAGCCTCTTCTCCTTTGTGTGCCTTTCTTACATCTCCGCAAGGTGGGCACTTTCAGTAAAGAGGCATGTGAGCCAGCAAGAGGATTCAGCAAGTAAAGACACTTGCTGCCAATCGTTAACAACTAAATTTAATTTCCAACACTCACATGGTAGAAGGAAAGAGTCCTGAAAGTTTAAAATTGTCCTCTGAACCTTGACACTGGGGAAATACCATGTGTACAACCTCTCTCCAATGTAAAATAAATAAACATCATAAAATATTTTTTAAGTTCCAAAGGGAACATGTATTCCATGGAAGACCATTTTACACAGAACTCAGTCTGCTATAAGCAAATGCATGAAATGTAATAGTTTCAGAGATGTTTAAATACCTCTAAGGTTGAAAATTTCACCAGAGTGAAGAATGACAGCTATCTGTGCATGCTGCCAGTAATAAGGAGTCTGAAGATGGTTTGAGCTGACTCAGAGAGACCTGGCTATTATTGTCCAGTTTTTTTTGCATTCTGTTTCTGGGGCTCTGATGTAGCCCATCTGACACTCAAGATTCATTATATTTCATTGGAGGAAGATCTTGTCATTGTCCCACTTGAACCTGCTTTCTGCCTAAAGGATATAAGCAACATTTGTTTTCTAAACAATGGAATCAGTAACATTTCTAGAACCTTATAATTATGTTACCACTTGTTCATTTGTTATCAAAGCTAAATGCTCATTAAAAGGCAAGAGTCTGACTTTTTGAAAGTTAAATCTTTCCTCCCACATGTGAGTACCAGGGACACCAAGCAGAAGTAAAACCATCTAGGTAAACAAAGCCAAGATGGGGTTTTCTGGAGCTTAGATCAGTCCCTCAGCTGAGAGTCATTTTGTTAATATGATGCTTAATCAGTGTTCAACCATGATGACATATGGACAGAAGGTCCTAATGTGATCTAGGAAGGACACGACTTCCTTCCTTGGGACTGTGCATTGACTGCATATGTCAATCTTTTTAGCTCTGAAACTCAGTTTCATTACAGAAATGCCAATTTTCTGCACTACTAATTGGATGTTGGTACTAGGTGAAGTCCAGAACTTCCTAAGCAGAGGTAGAACTTTAATCCACACATCCTTTTTTTACAAAATGGGGAAAATATTAGTGTGGAGAACACTTTTGAAATATAATTCTTGATCATGTATTTATCTTATTGGTGGCTCATTAAAAGTCATTTTTTCTTTTCCTTAGTCTTATAAGATAATTAAAGAACATGATTTTGGAGATTATTGACCATTTTCGTGCCAGTGGCTCGAGGAAGGTATACCAAAGAGACTTATTGCTAATGAGGACTGAAACTCATTGTGTGAGTAAGACTATAAGATAGGATCTAAGGAGTATTGAGTTCATTTGGAACAATCTTAAAAATTTCTTTGTGAAAAGACTAGAAACTGTGCTATTTGCATTTTTCTGCTTATGCTAATCTAAAAGAGCGAGAAGACTAAAATTAGCTCTCAGTTTTGCACATGGACAAAGAAATGCAAACTTCTTAATTATATTTCCCAAAGCAATTAGGCATATGGAAAATTAGAGCAGAGACTGGTGTATTAAGTCATCAGAAATTTTATAAAAAATTAAATGGAACATAAATCATTTTTTAAAAAATTAATGTTTATTAATTATTTTTTTGGAGAAGACATGACAAAGTTAGACAACAATTATGGGATTTAGTTTTTCTCTTCTACTATGTAATCAAATACATAGCATTTTGTAGGAAATCAAACTCAGGTTGTAAGAAATGGTGGCCAGTGTCTTTACCCATTGAGCCATCTCACAGGCTCCAAACGAAGTCTTTACTGATATGCCCACTTTATGATGACTAATATTAAGTAGAGAAAGAAGAATTTAAAATAAAAATGTAGCAAAAAATAAACATATTTGATGACAAACAGGCTGATAGGTACCACACAACTGAAATCACATTTGAATTGTTCTTTTCCTTCTCAGAAATTATGCTAACTTTTTCAATAGTCAGGTTAGCTCAGATAATCTTTATCCGCATACTATTTTATGTCTATTACAGTTGGGCTCTGTCTTCATTTGCATTTCTGTTGCTATGAGAAAACACTGACCAAAAGCAGCCTGGAAGGAAAGGGTTTATTTTATCTTTCAAGTTATCTTCACTCACCAAGGGAAGACACAGCAGGAATTCAAGGAAGAAACCTGGAGGAAGGAAATGAATTGAAGATTTTGGAGGAACACTGGCTTGCTTCTTCTGGTTTGCTTTCTTTGCTTTCTCATACATACAGTGCAGTCCTTCCTGGCAAGGGATGGAACCCCACAGTGAACTGAGCTCTTATAAATCAAACAGCAATTAAGAGAATGCCTTGCAGAAATGGCCATAGGCTAAACTTATAAAGTCCCACTTCACAGATGAGTCTCTGTTTGTGTCAAACTGACACCTAACCAGCATGGGGCTGGTTACATTAAAAAGAAATATGTTTGGAGTTGAGTATATAATGGAGCAAAGAATCTTGGCATCAGGGTTTGAGGCACTGTATAGATGTTTGCCAAGAGGCAAAGGAAGTGCCTGGGATATCACCTGCATTAACTGGAAGTAAACTACACAGGAGAAGAAAGATCATCTCTCTAATCTTGGCTCTGTCCTACCCATAGTGAATACAGCTGTGTAATAAGTATTTGCTTCTGTTGCCTTCTTATTGCTGTGACAAAATGCCTAACTGAAGCAGGAGACATTTATATTGACTTATGGTGACAGAGGTACCTTATTGAGACATAGAGGAAAAAAAGGGGAGTTTATTATTCAGTTGGCATTCACTTTGCCTCACATCACCTTATAAAAAAAAAGAAAAGAAAAAAAATATGTTATTTACTTTTTAAGTGTATATATATCTATATGTCTGAGTTTTCACAAATTTCATAAAAGGGCACCAGAACTAAAGCTATCAGCTGATGCAAACTCCTCCACAGGGATACTGCAAATTGAGCTTGGGTCTTCTACAAAAATAGTATGTATTCATACCTAAAATGGTATTTTTCCACCTGCTTCTAGCCCATGGGAATCATTCTCCTCATATTCACAACATGCCCTAATGTACTGAATTAATGCTCTGTAGACACCCTCACAGACATCAAGAGGCATTATTCATCTGTTTCCTAGTGAATGAATGAAAATACAATCAAATTAAAAATAAAGTTCAATTGTGGCAAAATTGTTTGATAAATGAGCAATGATCATATGGAAATTGCTTGAACTCTCCATCATGTTTTTTCCCCCCAGGGGAAATATGTGCCAATGATCAAAATGACAAATGTAAAATGCTGATTCAAGATATGGCACACAATAGGTTTCCAACAAATGGCATTCTGCTAGAGAGAATAGGAATGAACACCACTGGATTCTGGGGAAGATCTCAGACAATGTCCTGGAGGTTAGCCGAAATTAAACATAAAGATAGAAACCTGTAAAGTCCTCATGGGCAAATGAAAAAGCATTATGATAAATATGATTGAGAGCCCAAAGAAAAAGACCCACTACTCAAGCTGAAGTGTCGTTGAAGCAAGGCAAACTTACTTTTGATGGAGAAGGGGTGTTGCTCACCAGAGCAGAAGAAAAAGCACTGTGCACTGGAAATTCACCTGAATTTTATTTTAAGGCTGGTAGTGGCTGACTCTTTTTCCTATTAGTAGGAGTCCAACATCACAGTCTTTGGGACTGGTTAGATTTAAAGAATAGGCACAGAGGGAGTGGAGGAAGAAGGAGCCAGCCAATGTCATCTGAGAATGCAGCTGGGCCTTTGTGTAAACCTAACTTCTACTGGGTGAGGAATTAAAACATTTACATAAAAGTCTTACAAGGTTGAGAAGATATTTACATATTCAAATTCCTTGTCATAAGCATGTTTTATTGCATTTGACAGAAAACTTTATTGTAGGGTGAACAACTGTCAAACACTTGATCAAAAAGAGAATCCTGAGTGATGTGAGCATTCTGAAGATTATTTGTATACAAGTCGGCTCTTGATTTGGACTGAGCATAGAAGGTGCTTTTGCAAGACCACAGTGGGTGGAGAGCAAAAGGCCAATAAACTTACATTTTAGTCCAAAATTATTCAGTTGAGATGGGGTTCTATCTTGTCTCATGTCACTTGCCTGAGAAATCTCTTTAATCTTTTATGAGACTTGACTCAGATTGAACCATAATTTTTACCTTCATAAAATAATAATAATAAGTATCTGAAAAAAGTATGAAGCAAAGCTGAAGATTATATAAAGATAAATTTTAATATACATTATAAGAAGGTTATTAGAAACAGGCATTTGCAAAGGAAGACTGCTGGACTCATGCATGGGTGTGGGCTTCAATCAAAGAGAAGTTGTCTTTAGATATAAGTAGGACTGTGATTTTTTTTAATGTCATTGTCTTCAGAAAGTTGCTAAGGAATTTGAATAAGACCATAGTGTGGTTCCTGAGACATCTGACAGGATTTCAATTGCTGGAACTGTCAGCTGGTGAGAGGTTTCAACACCACTCTGGGGAGTTGGGCTCCTTTCACACCTCTTGTTACATGATCTTCCTTCATTAACATCCTTTCTAACCTAGGATTTTGCTCTACAAAATGGCTATACTTAAAAGGCTGAAAATCAGTTCATGTTTTGAAAGACTGTCTCAAAAACAGAGAATGTAGCTCATTGGAAATTTGGCAGCCTGAACTTAACAAATGGCAACACTCAAATGATGAGGACACATAAACCATGTGTCAACTGCCTCACACATTTCATTTTGTTTCTTTCAGTGGGACAGCAAGCAGTGTGTTTAGAACTCTGGCTCTGGACTTGGGCAGATGGGAACATAAACTGGAGTTCTATCCCACACTCACAGCATGGACCCAAGAGAGTGTTGAGGCTCTCTCTCTCTCTAAGTCCCTATTTCTCTATCTTGAAGCCTATGCTACACTGTGTTAACAAAGCAAAAACTGCTAGCAAAGCTCTTGGTACTATTGTTGGGCAATTTGAGGATCCCTTCTATGGGTTCTTAGTCTTGGAATAATCAGAGTTAACTGAGTCAAGGGCCATTTTGAAGGGTTTGAGAGAAAAACTACAGCACTGGTAAGCTGAAAGTCTTGGCAGCTACCTGAAAAAAAGAGATGAGAAAAAGCAACTAAACCATGCCTTTTAGTTAGTGTCCAAGGAAGCAAGTTCACCAAACAAGCTGCTTGGCAGAAGCAAAAGAGGGGCTTCTGAGAAAGTGTGTCAATATACAAAGGGCTGAGGAAGTTATTATCATAATTATTTACTCTGTAAAACTTTTATATATGAAAATATCATCCTATTCAAACCATTTTCTCTGCACCTCCTCAGTATTGACCAGCAATCAAACCCTCTTTTATATCTTTACTTAAAGAAAAAAAAAAACAAGGATAAATAAACATCAATGAAGAAGTGGTAGAAAGAATTTAAAAGACAGAGGATTAGAAGGGATGCTGTGAAATGCTGTCTTGCGAATATGATATGGCCATTACACTCATGAGCTCACAGCAGCTATGGCAGTCTGCACAAGGTCAGGTTAATCAAGATATATCTTTCTAAGAAACGGCCATCACTTCCAAGAAGAGGAACAGCTAGGGAACTGAAACAAACAGACCAAGGTGGTAGCCCTGGAGGCCATTGTTCCTTTATAGACATTTACAAAGCACCTATCTGCCTTTCCCACATTTGTACACTACTAGCCCTTTTTATACTTACAAGAGGCCCAGTTGAGGAAAGACATCCAATCATTCTCTGTAAATTGGCCTGAACATGCTCTGTATTCTGCATAATGTGCATGATTTGCAGGTAAAAAAAGGCTGCCTGTCTTTTTCTGGCAACTCATTGCTTTAATGTTTTTATTTTATGTTGTTTTTACTTAGTGTGTGTGTGTGTGTGTGTGCGTGTGCGTGTGCGTGTGTGTGTGCATGTGTGTGTGTGAGTGTACCACAGCCGATGTGTGGGAGTCAGAGGACAACCAGAAGAAGCCAGTTTTCTCATCTGGTCAACCTTGAGAATCAAACTTATGTCATAAGAACTGATGTCAATACAAAACAAAATGAAATAACCCACAACACAAGTCTCACCTTAAAGGAAATAAGACAACTTATTCAGGAGCAATTTTAAGTGATCATGGTCTGGAAACACAAATTTAGGTTTCCCCAAATTACATGTTCCTATGTGGAAGCTCTTTCAGAAAGCTTTATGCTATTATAGAATAAAGAAAGTCAGATCAAGACAGGTTTGAAACACATTTGTGGGTACATTGAAGAGGTATTTACGGAAAGATGGGGAGAGGTTTTCTATAGGCCCAATATGTTATCTAATTAGATTCTTAGTTTGAGGGTTGGTAGAAGCTGGTGTTGTACTAACTTAATAGAAAGCGTCTATTAGTCACAAGATGTTAGTTATGACATACAGGTGCACAAGAGTATCCAAGGGTTTTAAATCAGATGGAGACAGGATAATTAGCCTCTGGAATTGCAATATTCTCACCTCTCCATAGCACTGCAGTTCTAACCAGTCAGTCTTTGGCTATATAGCTGCTATCCAGGGAATCTAGTTCACAATGGAATTATCTTGTCCACAGAACCACCTAGGAGAGCCTAAACTGATTACTCTTTTTTTCTGTATACTTTATTATTATTATTATTATTATTATTATTATTATTAATAATAACAAAGAAGACATGCTTTCTATTCCTGTATATGCTTATTCAAGGTCCCTTATGCCTCCCGCCACATCAGGTCATTTTTTCTTTTCCACAACTCCCCATCCCCTCCCTGGGCAGGCAGCAGACAATCCCATGGTCCCACTGACCCAATATTGCTCAGTTCAGTCTCCACTTCTGGCAGATCCAGTTTTGTACCCCCTCCCTCAAGAGTGAGTCAGGTGTTCCTCTAGGTGGAGTGGGATCCGAAGAGTCAGACCAGAGTGTTTCTGATGTCAAGCTGTTCAGTGGTTGTGGTTTGCAGCTTGGGCATGCTTGACTTTTTTCTTGTTTGTTTGTTTAGAGACCACTAATGAGTGAGTACATCCCCTGCTTATCTTTCTGAGTTTGTGATACCTCGCTCAGGAGGATATTCTCTAAGTCCATCCATTTGCCTGCAAATTTTAGAATATCATTTTTTCTTACTGCTGAGTAGTACTCCATTGTGTAGATGTACCACAGTTTGTTAATCCATTCTTCAGTTGAGAGACATCTAGGTTGTTTCCAGGTTCTTGCTATTACAAATAATGCTGCTATGAACATAGTTGAGCTAATGCCTTTGGAGTATGACTGTGCATCATTAGGATATACAGCCAGAAGTGGTATTTCTGGGTCCTTGGGGTGATTGATTCTCAATTTTCTGAGAAACCGCCATACTGTGTTCCAAATTGGCTGAACAAGCTTACACTCCCACCAACAGTGGAGGAGTGTTCCCCTTGCTCCGCATTCTCTCCAACATAGGCTGTCATTTGTACCTTTTATCTTAGCCAATCTAACAGGTGTTAGGTGGTATCTCAAAGTTGTTTTGATTTGCATTTCTCTGATGGCTAAAGATGATGAGCACTTTTTCAGGTGCCTTTCAGCCATTCGTAATTCCTCTGCTGAGAATTCCCTTTTTAGATGGGAACCCCATTTTTTGATTGGGTTATTCAAGGTTTTGGGCTCTAGATTCTTGAGCTCTTTATATATCTTAGAGATCAGTCCTCTCTCACTTGTAGGGTTGGTGAAAATCTTTTCTCATTCTTTAGGCTGTCGTTTTGTCCTATTAATAGTGTCCTTGGCTTATGAATGTTGTGCTCTTGTGAACATGTATGCATGTGTGTGTTATGTGTTATATGTGTGTGATATACATGTAGGTAGTGTGTGTTACATATGTGCATGTGTACCTGTGTGTGCATTTGTGTGTTGGCAAATGGTCCAGGGATAAATCAATTAACATGAAAAAGAGGCAGAAAAAGGGCTAACATGGTACCAGGAGAACAGAATCATGTTCATGTCATACTGTTCTCTCTACATTTTTGTGCATTCTAATTTGTTCAAAATAACACATTTCGAAATTTCTTTTTTTCCTATTAACAAACCTACAAATTTTGGGTTTTTTTACAGCTGAATAATACTCAATATCATAAATTTACCACAGTTACAATAACTTTATTTCAGTTGATTGGCATTTATGATGCTTTTCATTATGGCTACTCTAAACATTGTATCAATGGACAAGAATGAACAAGCATCTCTATAAGATGTAAAGTATATATGTACTTTTGATGGATGTATAGTAAGTCTATTTTCAAGTGTTTGAGGATACTTTACACTATTTCCATAGTGGCTATTCCAATTTACACTCCTGCCAGCAATAAATAACTGTTCTCCCTTTTCTTGTATATGGTACCAGTTACTGCATTAATCTTAGGCATTTTGAATAAGGTAAGATAGAATCTCAAAGTAGTTACAATTTTTTTCCTTAGAGCTAAGGATATTGAAAATTTCTTTGAATGGTTCTGACTCATTTATGTTTACCTTTCTTTTTCTTCATCATTCAAGTTTATTCAGATAATAGTTGAATTTCATACATAGCTTCACAATGTGAGTCTGACAGATGTCTTATTAGTAAAATTAATGAAAACATCTTTCATGAAAGGCACATAAAATAATCTAACAGTTGAGAGTTTTTTGATAAACTTGAATTTCTTTACGTTACAAAGAAGAAAACAATTTTCCCAAAAGTAAACAGATGTGAAGGTAGTTTATGATTTTCCAAACACTTCCATATACACAAGCTTCAACAAGAAGAATCTAGGGAAATAGCAACATCTGACTCAAGTGAGAAACTCCCTGGAAAATTTGATGGACTTTACTTTACATGGAGAGCTTAAAGGGAGTGATCTGATGAGTGCTGTTCATTTTGCAGAAACCAGGGCACACAGACACATTGTAAATGATCAAAAGAAAATGGCACTAAGCAAGTTCAGTATGTAGCTCTTAGGTAACAATATGTAAACACACACACACACTCACTTATCTTGCAAAATACTACTATTCAGATACTACTGTTGTAAGTATAATTGTCCTCTTAATGGCAGAAATAATAGTATAAGCTTTAAAAGAATATAAATTCCATCATGTGAAAGCAGTATGGTTTTTTTTTCACATATAATTTTACTATTTATTTACTAAATACAAATGACCACAACTGGAATCTTCTAGCTAATATAAAATTATCATCTACTATCCATAATCTATTCTCTTTTTTCTGGTTCCAAATAGTATCATTGTAAGGAAAGCTGTAGATTAAGACATTCATTGTAAAGATTTCCCATCTTTCAGTGAAATAAGAATGCTTTTGCTAAAGGTACACTAATGAGTGAGTACATCCTCTGCTTATGATTCTGAGTTTGTGAGACCTCTCTCAGGAGAATATTCTCCAAATCCATCCATTTGCTTACAAATTTTAGTATATCATTTTTTTTACTGCTGCATAGTACTCCATTGTGTAGATGTACCACAGTTTATTAATCCATTCTTCAGTTGAGGAGCATCTAGGTTGTTTCTAGGTTCTTGCTAATACAAATAATGCTGCTCTGAACATAGTTGAACATAGTATTTGAGTTTTGTGCATGGTGATAGGCTTGGATCTATTTGCATTTTTCAACACACTGTCATTTAGTTATGGCAACACCATTTGTTGAAGATTTTTTTTCCAATGAGTATTTTTGACTTCTTTGTCAAAAATCAGGTGTTCATAGGTGTATGGGTTAATGTCACCATCTTCAATTCAATTCCATTGATTCATAAGTTTGTTTCTATGCCAGTACCAGGCTATATTTTACTGTAGCTCTATATTAAAACTTGAAGTCAGGTATGCTGATGCATCCTCAGATTCTTTTGTTGAGAGAAATTGGTTATCCTGCTGTTGACTGGAGTCATATAGGATCTAGTGTATAGAACCAACTCCTTCATGTGCTGCAACAGGTCATAGATGGTGTAGATATTAGGTAGTAGCAGCTCAAAGCCCTTGCAGTGTGCCTGGGTTGTTGCTGAGTTGGTGCGTCTGGGTTGTTGGAATTACCCTCTGCCCTCTCAGGTGAGGAGCTGAGCCAGCTTTCCCAAGTGTGTGTGTGGGGAGGGTGGAGAGTGGCTTCTATATAGAAAGGGATAGTTCTCCCATGTACAGTGGGATTATGCTGGTAATGTTGTAAATAATTGCCCTGCTTATGGGTTTAATACAAAGCTGACTGGCAAAAGGCAAACAAGAAATGTGGGCAGGGCTACCTGGCTAAGAAAACTCTGGGAATATCTCAGAACAACACAGACACTGCAGAGATTCTAGGAGATGACACAGAGGAAAGAAGTTGAAATGCTGCACTGAGAAAAGGTACTGAGCTGCATGGATGAACAAGATGGGTTGAGTTCAGATGAAGGAGTTAGCAAATTATATGCCTGGGCCCTAGGTTAATCATCAGAAAGTTAACATAAGCATCTATGTGTCTCTGTGTGACCTTGAATGTTTCTGTTGAACTGCCAGACTGCAGGTCAAACCTCTGAGCTAGATGGAAACGTCTGGGCCAGAGGCATAATGCAACACCCATGCCATACAATGACACAGATCTTGGCTGCAGTAGGATCATGGACCCAGACATGGTGCTCAGCAGCAAGGCTGGCTGGCTGGATTACCCAAGGACGTGGGTGACAGTGCAAGCCACTCAGATCGACGTGGACCTGGTTGCTAGCAGCTCATTCCTTACACCTTCAAATGACCATGGGTGATGGCTCAGAAACCAGGTATTCTCACATCCTTCAGTGGGAACAGGAGCCATGGACATCAACACAGACCACGAGTGCTGCAGGGCCACAGAACCAGACATGGCCCTTAGCAGCAGTTTAGGCCCAGATGTCACCATGGCCCAGGGTGGCAGGCAGGCCACCCATATTAGTCTATATCTCACCACTTCCACCTCTTTAGCTCTGCTTCTCTCTGCAGGACCTGAATCATTCTGTCTCTCTCTCCCTCCCCAATACCCCAACATATATTTGCTCACCATAATGGTTTCCCACTCTATTGCGGTACTAACCCACCAAGAAATATATGCTAACTAAGGTTTTTTTTTTATTTAAAAGTTACTCACATAACAGGGATTGTTCCAGGGGAGGAGGAGAAAAGGTAGGAGAAGGATGGAGAAGCGGAGAGCAGGACCATGGAGAGCACGAATGATATGTGGAGAGCACAAACGATCTGTGCCACAGCGAGCAGGAGCAGTCCCAACCGTGGAGAGCCAGAGCAATCCTAACCATGCAGAGCAAGAGCGATCCGTGGAAAGCACGAACGATCTGTGGAACGATCTGTGCAGCAGAGCAAGAACAGTCCCAGCCAGACGGTCCTTCCTACCCCACGCCACTCATCCAGCAACGCATGCCCGCTTCTATCTTCTGGCGCGACACTCTTTCGTCATTTCCCGCCAGTTGGCCAACTCCGCCTGGCTCAGCACTCCAGCGCAGTTTTTTTTTTTTTTTTTTTTTTTTTTTTTTTTGCGTAGCTTCAGATTTCCCGCTACATCTCCCCCTTCTGTCTAAATAAGAGGGTTCTAAATGAAATATAAAACTACATACTATAGGCATCATCATAAGGCAGTGTCTGGGGAAGAGAAAGGTACTAACATAAGTGAGGTCAAACTACCACTAACAAACAACAAATACAAGGTGCAATTTAATGTCTAAAATGTTGATATGAGGAAATGCACAGGGATTGCTTCAATGCTGTTTATCTCGAACAATAAAGTTCTAACACCTGAGTGTCCCTGCTGAGATGTGAAGTAATAACAATCTCAACTATCCAGTCTTAAACACCATCAAGACCTGAGAAGGAAAATATATACCTGAAGTTGGAAGCATGATGAAGTAACTTCCAAAATTTAGGAGAAGACAACAACAGTTAACTACCTGGACAGTCATCCACCACTTCTCTGTACAATGGGACCATCCATCCTTGTGGCTATGTGTGGGGAGCTGTGCACAGCAGTGCCCTAAACATGGCACCGGCTCCTGCCTTAAGCTTTCCTGACGGCAAGTGTTCTTTGTGTGGTATAACTCCATATTTGGCAAAACTAATGACCTGGCCTGCTTATGTGTACTCGGACCTCTTGGCATGGCCCACGTGGTGAACTAGGGCTGGTTGTCCAGCTGCTATATGAGCTGTGAGCAGGCTTTTCCCAGAGTAGAAGAAAGCTGTTCAAGGTTCCTGAATAAAACTGCAGAGAGAAGAGCCTAATTGTCGCGTCTTCCTTGCGGGTTGAGGTTGTACGTGACAGATGGTGGCCCGCAACAGGGATTCTACTATCAGCAAAGGTTCAGAACTCCCTGCAGTCAGGGTATTTACTGCATGGATATTGTTCTCCAGGTAAGTGGGGAATCCTGCAGTGAAGTGGGTAAAAGAATTCGCTCTACTCTGTAGATAAAGAGAGAGCAGAATAAGATTCGCTGACGAGAGAATTCAAGGTGAATATAAAAACAGATTTATTGCAAAAGGCATAATTTTAACTATGGGCATTTCCTCTTTGCACCCAATTTTCCTGGCTCTTAAGGAGCTATTACACTCAAAGGATTTGAAAATAAGGAAAAGTACATTAGAGAGATTTTTAGAAGAATGTGATACAGTAGCCCCATGGTTCACTGTCTCTGGGAATCTCATGGTTCCCTCCTAGGAGAAGTTAGGGAGGGATCTGGACTTTGCCCATGAACAGGGAAACCTTAAAGCTGGGGTGAGGCTGGTATGGAAGATGGTTCGAAGCTGTCTTGAAGATCAGTGTTGCAGTGAAGCAGTGGAGAATATGAAAAAGTCAAAATTAACAAAGAAAGAAAAGATGAGGAGGCTTTGAGCAGCATGGTATCCTGCACCTCACTGGAATGTAAAGCAGCCCCCTTAATCCCTCTTCCCCTACTGGGACAGCAGGGGATGTAACTTCTGCCATTCCTTTAACCCAGAAGTCTGGAAAGCAGTAAGGTCAGAGCTCAAACTTGCTTGTCCAGTATTTCAGGACACACAAGGAAATCACTATGAGGAACCATTGGATATTAAAGTGATAAAATCCTTAGCAGAGTCAGTTAAGATTTATGGGATTACAGCATCATTTACAGTAGCTCAGGTAGAAGCTTTTAATAGGCTTTGCATGACACCCAGCGACTAGAGCAGCCTTGCACGTGCATGCCTCAGTCCAGGACAATATCTAGACTGGAAAGCATTCCTTATTGAATTTGCAAATGAGGAGGCTGCGGCCAACCAAGCCGCTGGGAATCCCACATGGGATAGAGATATGCTACTTGGACAAGGTCGATTTGCCAATCAACAAACAGGCTACCCTGTTCAAGTTTATAAGCAAATTAATAAGATTGGCATTAAAGCATGGAAAGCTCTCCCAAACAAAGGGAAGGTAAATGACAACCTCACTAAGATTTTACAGGGACCAACTGAACCTTTTTCCGATTTTATTGCCCGAATGGTGGAAACTGCAGGCAGAATTTTTGGGGACCCAGATACTGCCATGCCCCTCATAAAGCAACTTGTGTATCAGCAGTGCACTAAGGAGTGTCGGGCTGCCATTACTCCCATAAGAACAGAGGGATAGAAGCCTGTATGAAGGTTTGTAGGGAGCTAGGGGGACCACTCCCTAATGCCAGACTCGCCACAGTGGGGAGATTCCGGAGCTCCTGGTGCGTGCTTTAAGTGTGGCAAGACGGGCCACTTAAAACAGAACTGCCAGGAAAGTGGGAGTGGAATGGAGCAGGCGGGATCATGCCCCACGCAGCCTGGAGTTTGCCCCAGGTACAGGAAGGGAAAGCATTGGGCGAACGAATGCCGTTCGTGAATGGGCGGCCCCTGGATCAGTTACAGACAGGAACTCATTCAAAAAATGGGCAGCAGGCCCCTTGCTCTCAGGGGCCGCAAATATATGGGGCAGTGGAGAACCAGGACAGGGAACAATGCCAGGAGCAGTGGCCAACCCTCCGCCATCCCACGGACCACAGGGAGCCGATATGGGTTCAACAGGATTGGACCTCCGTGCCACTGCCAGACTCGTACTAACACCCCAGATGGAAGTGCAGCTGGTGGACTCAGACTTTAAAGGACCCCTAGAACCAGGCACCATGAGCCTGCTGATAGGGAGATCATCCACCACCCTAAGGGGCTTACAAATACACCCAGGAGTGATTGAGGCAGATTATACTGGGACAGGTAAAATCATGGTCGAGTCTCCAAAGGGAACATCAGCCATTTCCCCAGGTGATAAGATTGCCCAACTGCTGATTTTGCCCAGCCTTCATGGTCATTTCCCAGTCACTTCAAAGGAGAGAGGACCGGGAGGTTTTGGCTCCACAAGAACAGACCTGACATTTTTAACCTTGGAGTTGAATCAAAGACCTATGCTAGAATTGACCATTGATAATAAAAGAATTTTGGGCTTGTTAGACACAGGTGCTGACAAAAGCATCATTGCAAAAAAGGATCGGCCTTCTGGATGGCCTATACAGGTATCTTCTCAAACATTGCAAGGACTAGGATATGCCAAGTCCCCAGATATTAGTGCAAGACAGTTATAATAAAAGGATGGTGAAGGACATTCAGGTGTAATGCAGCCCTATATGCTGGAACTCCCTGTTTCCTTATGGGGAAGGGATTTACTTAAGAACATGGGCCTTAAATTAAGCAATGACTATTCTCAGGCTTCATATAGAATGATGCAGAACATGGGTTACCATCCCACCTTTGGTCTGGGAACGCATTTGCAGGGAAGGAAGGACCCCGTACAGACACAAGTAAGAAAACCTAGACAGGGGCTGGGTTTTTCCTAGGGGCCACTGGGGAGAGCATTTCCATATCTTGGAAAACAGAGGAGCCCATATGGGTTCCTCAGTGGCCACTTTCCTCTCAAAAGCTAGCCGCTGCAAGAACACTGGTGGAAGAGCAATTGCAATTGGGATATATTAAACCCTCAATTTCTCCCTAGAATACCCCAATTTTTGTTATTAGAAAGAAATCTGGCAAATCTTACTTCATGATTTAAGAGCTATTAATGAACAGATGCAGATCACGGGCCCGGAACAACGTGGTCTACCTCTCCTGTCCGCACTCCCAGCCTCCTGGCATTTAATTGTAATTGATATAAAGGATTGCTTTTTTTCAATTCCTCTATGTAGCCAAGATAGCGAGAGATTCGCCTTCACTCTCCCTTCTTGCAATCACAAGGAGGCAGATAAAAGATACGAATGGGTCGTGTTGTCTCAAGGAATGGCTAATAGCCCCACCATGTGTCAGCTTTATGTAGGACAGGCCCTGGAGCCCGTCAGACAAGAGTACCCCGCTGTGAGATGCGTTCACTTTATGGATGACATCCTATTGGTGGCAAAAAGAAAGCAAGATGTGGGGTCAGCCTACCTAACCTTGGTAAAGGTACTAGAAAGGAGGGGGTTAATTATAGCCCCTGAGAAGGTGCAAATGGATCAAGTGGTTGATTACTTGGGGGCCAAAATTATGAGCCCTAGTATAACCCCACAGAAGGTGAGTTGAGAAAGGATAATTTGAAGACTTTAAATGATTTTCAAAAATTGTTAGGAGATATAAACTGGATTAGGAGTTATTTAAAATTGGCTAATTATGAGCTGAAGCCCCTTTATGACATATTGCATGGGGACTCAGCATTGGATTCTCCAAGGCAGCTAGACAATAAAGCAAGAAAGGCATTGGAGCTGGTGGAGAGTCAGTTAAAAGATGCCTTCTTGCAGAGAATTCAAGAGAATGAGCCAATTGCTCTATGCATTCTCCCAACTTATAGCCAGCCTACTGGGTTATTATGGCAGAATGGACCATTGCTCTGGGTTCATCCTAGGGTCTCACCAGCCAAGTCCATTGAATACTACCCTGCTGCAGTGGCCAGTCTAGACATGTGTGGAATTCAGCATGCGATACAGCATTTTGGAATTGCTCCAGTTACCTTGGTAATACCCTATACCACCCACCAAGTTTCCATCTTGTGTGCTACCTTGGATGATTGGGCCATCCTTCGCTGTAGCTTTGCTGGGACTATAGACAATCATTACCCCCAACATCCCTTGATGACCTTCTTTACGAACCATCTGGTCATCTTTCCAAAGGTCACGGCATCTCAGCCTATCCCTGGAGCTCAAAATATTTTTACAGATGGATCTAAGACAGGGTGTGGGGTGTACATGGTGGAGAATAGTCTACCAGTGCAGCACCAGTTCCACCCTGGCATACCACAAGTGACTAAATTGAAGATTGTTATTGAAGTGTTTAAAGCATGCCCTTTTCCATTTAATTTGGTCTCAGATTCTGCCTATGTAGTCAATGCACTTAAAGTTTTAGAAGTGGCTCATCCCATTAAAGCCTCCAGCCCTGTTGCTGCCTTATTTCAACAATTGCAGCAGTTAGTCCAACACAGGACTTCTTGTTTTTTCCCTGTACATATTCAGGCTCACACAGGATTGCCCGGACCCTTGAGTACAGGAAATGATGTGGTGGATGCCTGGACTCGACAGGAGTGGGCATTTTAAATTCCACCCCAGAACAGGCAAAAGAGTTTCACAGTTTGTTTCATGTTAATTCAAAAGCTTTGCAGCAGAAGTTTTCTCTTTCCCAGGCTGATGCTTGTCAGATAGTACTCAGCTGTCCCCAATGTGTGGTTCATTTTCACCCACCCAGCCTTGGAGTAAATCCTCGAGGTTTGCTTCCCTTGAAGGTGTAGCAGATGGATGTGACACACATCCCTGAGTTTGGGAAAGTCAAATATGTTCACATGTCAGTGGATACATGCTCAGGCGTCATGCACGCCACAGCTATGTCCAGAGAAAAGGCCCGTAATGTTATTGTTCACCGTCTAGAAGCTTGGGCAAGCTGGGGAAAACCCCTACAATTGAAAACTGATAATGGGCCAGCTTATTCAGGACAGCAGTTCTCTTCCTTTTGTCAACAAATGGAGACACAACTGGTCCATGGCCTACCCTACAATCCCCAGGGCCAAGGCATTGTAGAGCGGGCCCATCGTACATTAAAGGAATGCTTGCAAAAACAAAAAGTGGGAATAGGCCACAGCCACACCCCAAAAGAGAGACTTTCCCTAGCCTTATTTACCATTAATTTTTGAAATTTGGATACCCAAGGGCACTCAGCAGCAAGCAGACACTGTGAGCCTCGTGGAATATCGAGAGGCATGATAAAATGGAAAGATATCTTGACAGGCCTCTGGCAAGGGCCTGATCCCATGCTGGCATGGGCATGAGGTTCTGTGTGTGTTTTCCCTCAGGACCAACGGGATCCAGTGTGGGTACCTGAGCATTTGACCAGGAAGGCCCAAGATGAGAAGAGCAGCCTGGAGTTGGACGGTGCCGCTGACTGCCCTCATAACGCTTCTGATGATATCGCCGGGGATGACAGAGCCAAGATGGGGAATCCTGTCAGTGTTTCCAAGCATTTGTTTGCTAGTAATAAGAGCCTGAATATTCCTCATCTTCCCTTGGATTCAGAAATCGCCCATTTGGGAGAAAACAGGAATTTTAGCTTATCGGGGGCCTTATGCTTTCAAATAGTTAGGAATACTTCTCAATCTTCCCCGTGCATGCAGTTGGATAATCAGACTGCAGGATGGTTCGATTTACCTGATACTAGCGGTGGAGTTTGCCATTCTGCCAATGCCACCTGGACATCAGGATGGTGGCCAGACAAATTAGGTAATGAGTCCATGACACCCCTTCAACAGCCCAAGTGGGCCCCCTATTGTTGGGGAATGAATTGGGGAGAAATTTGGCCTTGGACCAGTTGTCAGTCTCATACCGTAAGCTGGGCAGATGAGAAACATTATTTTACCTTTTCCCCTGGGATTGGTACCCTATTTAATGAAAGCTTTGCAGGCAATAACTTTACCGATCAGGATCCTAGACAAACATATGTTTCCAATCCCTTTGATAATTGGCTACTCTGTGTCATTAATGGAAGCTGCATGAACTTAGAGCCCATGGCTATGCTAGGCAGAGGTATTCACGGTATTAGTCACTTTACTTGGAGCAGCTTCCAACCTTGGGGAAGTTTTTTAAACAAGGCTATGACAAATAGTAACTCTAACACTCATACCCCTTGTGTGAATGAGGGTGTGACACCACAGAAGAACGTGTCTTATGCACCTACACCTGTCTGTGTCTGTCCTCCTTTCATGTTTGTTGTCAGCAAAAGCATTCCTTCTTACTGTACCAATGAGACCTGCTTTTATGCTCAATGCTGGAATGCCATAGAGTCTGAGTATGCTATTGTTACACGCATGTCTCGGTGGGTTCCAGTCCCTGTTGATGCACCTCATGCCATGACACAATTCAAGATAAAAAGGGATTTTGGAATTACCGCTGCCATAGTAACAGCTGTTTCCTTGGTGGCGGTAGGGGCCACTGCCGGGGCCATTGCTATGGATCATTCTGTGCAGACTGCTCAAACGCTGAATAACTTGTCTGCTACTGTAGCTCATGCTTTGGATGCACAAAGAGGCATTAATGCTCAACTGAAAGGAGGATTAATGGTGGTCAGTCAACGTATGGACCTGGTCCAGGAGCAGATTGATACCCTTTGGCAGGTCGCCAAGCTTGGTTGTCAACAAAAATATGCCGGACTGTGCATTACCAGTGTCCAATATAAAAATTTTACCCATGCAGCCAACTTGTCTAAACAATTGTCTAGTTATCTTCTAGGTAACTGGACAGGGGAATTTGATAGACTGATGGATGAATTGAGAGTGGCCATCGTGGAAGTGAACTCAACCCAAGTGGATGCTGGACTGGCGGAAGGACTATCATCCTGGATCTCTATGGCCCTGGACCATCTTAGGGAATGGGCAGGAATAGGAGCTCTGGTGACCCTCTTGACACTAGCTTCCATGTTCTGCTTGTTGTGCCTTTGCCGTCTTAGGTTCTCTCAGCATCGCCAGGCAGGCATAGTCATTCAGGCCTTCACGGTCGTGGAGTTGAGACAATCCCCCTATGTTTGGTTGGCATCCTTAAAAGACTGAGTTTTTTAGTATAGGCTATGAGGCTTGCGCACTGCACTTGGATCCCTGCAGAAGACCTGGACCCAAGAAGAGCATGCCCGATTCCATGTGGGTTGATGCCTCTTATCCCACCTCTGTGCTAAAGGCATCTGACAGGCCTGATACTCCCCAAGTGGGTGACACCTGGATGGGGGATCAGTGTAATGTCTCTAGTTCATTCTACAGAGATTGGGCTTCTACTCTTGCCTGTTCTATATTATAATAAAAGGGGAGATGTGGGGAGCTGTGCACAGCAGTGCCCTAAACATGGTGCCAGCTTCTGCCTTAAGCCTTCCCAACGGTGAGTGCTCTTTGTGTGGTATAACTCCATATTTGGCAAAACTAATGACCTGGCTGCTTACACGTACTCGGACCTCTTGGCATGGCCCACATGGCAAACTGGGGCTGGTTGTCCAGGGGCTATATGAGCTGTGAGTGGGCTTTTCCCAGAGTAGAAGAAAGCTGTTCAAGGTTCCTGAATAAAACTGCAGAGAAAAGAGCCTAATTGTCACGTCTTCCTTGCAGGTCGAGGTTGTACGTGACAGCTACGGGCCTATGATATCTAACAAGTCTCCATAGAATCAGGGTATTTATTTGGTAGGAGCATCTTATCCTGTCTAGGCAAGCTTCAGCAGTCTCTTCCTTCATCCTGCTCATCCATTTTGGATAGTGAGCACACTGACAGCAGTCAGGACAAGTGCCGTTCTTTGCCCCTCAGGCCATTGTTCACCAAATAAGACAATCTCTTTGCAAGATGTCTGTGATACTCAACACCACCTTGAGAAAGGAACGGTGATACCAGAGTTGTCATGTCTCTCAAGGCCAAATTCGAGATAACAAAGTCTTGAATGCCATATTCTCTCGGTCTATGAAGTGGTTGAAGATGCCTATCTACCTGGTATATTCTAACATGTTTCCAAAAAGCCTGAGTACCCTGACTATTAGGTGGCAAATCTGAGTAACCATAATCTGAAATCCCAATCAACCAAGAAAGTGAAGCTAACATTGTAAAAATAGTCATTCCAAAATGAGTGTACAGCTCCTCCATAATAATTTCAAGTATAACAGTCTTATGAATATTGACCAAAATACACATTTTGTATCAAAGACAACAATATCCTAACTATATATTATTATACAAAATATCTAAACAGAGTTATATAAAACAACTTGTGTATATGTTACAACAAATGTTATGACTAGCATAAATAATTAGAGGTAGAAATTGCATTATGGAAATGGCAATGTACTTAATACACATCAATGTGAAAAATATTTTAAACAGAGGTAGACATGTGTAAATTAAGGCAATTATACATTCAACTTTGTAGCAATATACATATTATCTCAATCAAACATATAGATTGATTTCCCATTTGTATCAATATACAAATGTTTGTACCATGGCGATTCATTTTTCATACATCCTTTGGTTAATAGTTGTTTGCAAGTATAATGATCTCCTATCTATTCCCTTTTCCTTCTTTCTCTCTCTCTCTCTTTTTGTTGAAATTCCTACATCTATAATATCATTCTATCCTCTACCCAAAATTAACTTATAACCATCATATCAAAATGATAATTGACCATAACCCTCCCTTGGATGACCAATTTATCGGGAAAGGGATGTAGTTCTTTCATTAAGTTGCTTCATGCTGGCCTGTGGGCGATGGTATCTCTGTAGGGTCCTGTAAACTAAACAATGGTTAAGTCCTAATGAAGTAACTGTAAACATATATATATAACCATTCCACAAATGTCTATAACCATTCTCATCATACTGAGTGAGTCCATCTGAAATTCTTGTTAAAGATATGATATGAAACTATCTTACAACTGTCCTGATTGGTCTATACCTCAAAAGTGATCACTGAGTGACATACAGCAGGTTCCTTCTTTCTCTGTCTCAAATGTCTTTCAATTTCTGCTTTTTTTTTTTTTTTTTTTTCGGTGGGGGCCCCATCTTCCTTCTGGATGCCTTGGAGACTGCTGGTAGGAGAAATTGTTTTTTATAGTGGGGAATCCAATGAATACTATTAACTGAATATATTGAACCATCAGGAAGAATTGTGTGCAGACAAGATTTTTAGATTAAGAGAGTAGGAAATGTAGAAAGAAGTAAGATTTAAGATTTAAAACAAAATGAGATAATATTGGCCCTTATATATTTCATCTATTTTCTGTCTCACCTCAGGTGGCTTTTCTGATGTGAGACAGAGTCTCTAAGGTTTCATTTACCAATACACTTGGGTTTAGAGAGGGAGAAAGCCACTTGCTCCACCCCCAAAGCCAGCCTTTTTTGTTACCAAACTAGGACCTCCTTTATATACATAAATACATAATCATTAGATATAGATGTACAGTTGTGAGAATAGAGAAATTACCCTTAGCGCCTGTCAGTGTCAGGCATCCTTGTAATCCCTTGTAGTCCTTATAATGTTTCAGAAGTCTGAGAATTCAGCATCCTTTAAGCTTTGTGAAGAGAGTTGTATCCATTCTTCTGTAAAAACAAAATTAAAACCCTGCCCCACCTTAGTTAAATAAATGTTCCTTACCACATATCCAATTGTCTTATCTGTAGATGAGCCATTATTCCTCCTCCGGAGGGTTCTCCTTTTTAAATCAGTTCTTTATCAATCTTGTTGGTACTCATATTTTCTCTTTTCCTGTGGAAACAAAAGCAAAACCCTTACCCCAACGAAGCACATGCACTGGCTTCCATTCTGAAGTTAGTACATCCTTGAAATAAACAGTTTGACTCAACTCAGAAGTCCTTTCTATTACCCAGTGTTTCTCTGCAGCTTAAGTTCCTTTCTCATCAGCATTAAGAAAGTTTAATGTCAACAAGGCACTATGTAATCTCTCCCTAGGTTTTTTCATACCACCTTTCTGTTTATGAAGCATCTCTTTCAAGGTGCGATGGGATCTTTCTACAACCGCTTGTCCAGTGGGATTGTGTGGTATCCCAGTAAGGTGCTTTATCTCATAATATCAAAAAATCTGCTTAATTTTCTGGGAAACATATGCTGGAGCATTGTCAGTCTTAATTTGATCAGGAATTCCCAATATGATCATGGCTTCCAGAAGATGAGTGAGTACTGCATTAGCATTTTCAGAACTCAAGGTGGTAGTCCACCGCATTCCTGAGTAGGTGTCAATAGTATGATGAGCGTATTTCATCTTGCCAAATTCCAGGAAGTGAAACACATCCATGTGCCAAATCTCATTGCTCCTTGTACCCTTAGGATTACTCCCAGTGGGTAAGGATGGTTGATTGTAAAGGGAACACTTGTCACACTTTCGCAAAATTTCCTTGCCAAGTGATGGGAAAACTCTTCTTTAATCCCTTGCTATTGACATGATGCTTCTTGTGAAATTCTGAGGCTTCTACCACATTCCCTATCAATAACCAATCAATATCATCATTACCCTGTGCTAAAGGGCCAGGAAGGCCTGAATGAGCCCTGATATGTGTTATACATATAGGATGTGTTCTATTTCTGATGATATCCTGTAGCTGTACAAACAAAAGGGTTAATTCTGTATCATCAGGAATAAAGTCAGCAGTTTCAATATGAAATACAACTCCTTCTGCCTAATGAGAGTCAGTTATCAGGTTAAGAGGTCCAGGAAAATCCAATAACACCATAATAATGGCATACAGTTCTGCCTTCTGAACAGAATCATAAGGACTCTGTGTCACCTTACTGAAGTTTTCTGATTTATAACCAGCCTTTCCCATTTTATTTGCATCAGTAAAAAATGTAGGAGCTCCAGAAATAGGTTTAGCCTGTACCAAATGGGGGAAAATCCAATTAGTTTTCTTTATAAACTGAATCCTTTTGCTTCGGGGATATTTATTATTAATCTCCCCCAGAAAACCACTACAGACATTTTGCCAAGGTTCATTGTCTGCCCATAATTGATCAATTTCCTCATTCGTCAAAGGTACAACAATTTCTGCCGGATCCTTTCCAATCAATTGTCGAAGCCTGAATTTTCCTTTGAAGATCAGATCTAAAATCTTTTAAATGTATGTTTTCAGTTTTTTATTTGGTCTATGTGGCAGAAATATTCATTCTAATATAATATTTTCTCTTTGCATTATGACTCCTGTAGGGGAATATTCAGAAGGCAAAATAACCAGGATGCAGTCGAGGTCTGGGTTTATATGGTTAACATGTGCTTCTTGTAATCTCTTTTCCACCAATGCTAATTCTTTCTCAGCTTCAGCAGAAAATTCCCTGGGACTGTTCAGATCCTTATTGCCATCTAAAGTTTTGAACAAATGAACCAGTTCATAGTTTTCAATACCAATAACTGGTCGTATGTGGGCAATATCCCCTAATAGTTTCTGAAAATCATTAATTGTCCTTAATCTGTCCCTCTTAAGTTGTACCTTCTGAGGTCTAATTGTTTGCAAGCCTATTTTATATCCCAAATAATTGATAGAATCCCTTCTTTGTATCTTTTCAGGGGCAATGTGAAGTCCCCAATCAGGTAACATCTTCTTCACTTCTTCAAACAGTCTTTCTAAGGTGTTTATGTCTGGGTCCACTAACAATATATCATCCATATAATGGTAAATGATAGATTGTGGGAATTGTTTGTGTATCACTTCTAATGGTTGTCAGACAAAATATTGGCATAGGGTGGGGAAATTCAACATCTCTTGTGGAAGGATGCTCCATTGGTACCTTTTTACTGGGTGTGCATTATTGAAAGTAGGTAAAGTGAAAGCAAACTCCTCTTTATCTTGTTCTTGTAGAGGTATGGTAAAAAA
>PVIH01018092.1:0-39649 GCA_004025045.1 Sigmodon hispidus | reverse complement strand
CTGTGTTCTGGTCACTGTGTCCCTCTAACACCAGTGTGGCATCCCTGTGTTCTGGTCACTGTGTCCCTCTAACACCAGTGTGGCACCCCTGTGTTCTGGTCACTGTGTCCCTCTAACACCAGTGTGGCATCCCTGTGTTCTGGTCACTGTGTCCCTCTAACACTAGTGTGGCACCCCTGTGTTCTGGTCACTGTGTCCCTCTAACACCGATGTGGCATCTCTGTGTTCTGGTCACTGTGTCCCTCAAATACTGATTCACCCATATCATCTTACAAAATATGACGATAATCACAAGCAGTCCAGAAAATAAAATTCTTCCATGTTAAAACAATGAGAAACAGATTGTGGTATTTTGAAGAAAAATGGCCCTATAGGGAGGGACACTTCTAGGAGGCATGGCCTTGTTGGAGAAAGTGTGTCACTGTGAGAGCGTTTGAGGTGTTCACACACTGGAAGTTAGAATAAGACCACCAAGGACTAAGATGGGCAGAATTTCTCTGCTGTGAGCTGGAGTTGGAATATAAATCTTACATTTTTGGCCTTCAAACTGAAATTGACATCATGAAAAGACCTGGTTGTTAGGGTTTCAATGGGCTAAAACTGTGTATCATTGGTTCTCTGGTTCTCAGGCCATCAAACCTAACTGAAAATAGACCTTTGAGTGTGTTGAAACTCAGGCTTGCAGAAAAAGATTGTGGGATCTCTGAGCACTCATGATCACACATACCAATTCCTTATAATACATGCTCTTCCTGTGTAAGCCATTGGTTTTACTTCACTGGAGAACCTGCCTAGTGCCTAAGGCAATAACTATAGGATCAGCCTCAGTTAAATCTACATATAATCATACTTGTGTGCACATATTCATGTCAGTGTACTAGTTCATAAAGGTGAGCATGTGTGCACACAAGTGTGCTTGAACATGCATGTGAAGACCAGAGGTCTATTTTGAGCATCTTTCTCAGTTGCAGTCAACCTTATATTTAAAAACAACTTCTTTCATTAACTCAGAGTTTATGGACTTTGCTAAACTGGATGAACAGTGAGTTCCAGGGTTCAGTCTGCCTTTACCTGCCCCTGCTTCCTCAGAGTGGAGCTACAGATTCAAGCCACCACACCCAGTTTTTCACTTGATGCCAGGGATTCGAACTTAGGTCACATGCTTATGCAGAAAGGATACGTCAATTAGATTTATGTCAGCTTGACAAACCCATAGTCATCTGAGAAGAGAAAATCTCAAATGAGAAAATGCCTCCATAAGATCAGGCTGTGAGGCTGTCTGTAGATCATTTTCTTAATTAGCAATTGATGAGAGGGTCCCAGCACTTTGTAGGTTGTGCCATCTCTGGGCTGGGTTCTTCCGACTGCAGAATGAGCAAGTCATGTGAAGCAAGCCAGTAAAAAGTGCTCCTCCAAGGCTTCTGCATCAGCATCTGCCTCCAGGTTCCTGTTGTGTGAGTTCCTGTCCCAGCTTCCTTCAGTGATGGACTATAACATGTAAGTGTAAGCCAAGCAAGCCCTTTCCTCTCCAACTCACTTTTGGGTCACAGTGTTTCATCACAGCAGCAGTAACCCTAAGATAAAGAAGCTTCCTGACTCAGCCATTTCCACAGCCTCATAACATACATTTTCCCCTGAGCTTGTGGCTTATGCCAGACCCACACAGGGCCACTTCCTCAGAACAAGCTTTCTTTCCTGGTGAGCAGAATCCTTCCTACTCTCCTAGAGGTTTCTCAACAGAATGAAGCCTGTCCAGTGATGCTTGCCCTGATGCTGTTTCTTTCTCTTTTTATATTACGTGTCATTCTTTCCAACAGCAGGTGTCCCTTCCTACAGCAAGGGGACCAAGCACAGAGCAGACCTTATTAAACTTCAATCTCACATCTTTAGCAGACTTCCTATTGATACTCTTAGTATTTTAAAAACCAGTCAGTCTTCCTGAGAGAAGGAGGTGGGAACATGAGATAAGAGGATGAAGGGACCCATGCAACATAAATCGCTTCATCCTTTTGATTATTATATTATTATACAGATGCCTCTTTGGGTACTTTTATGGGTGTCATCTCTGCTGTGAAGAAAAAGGTAACAAAACTTGCAGGTTTAGAATAAAATCTTCTATTTCACATGTACAATAATAAAAGACAGAGAGTTCAACATAAGGCAAGAGCTCAGGAACCTGCATTATGGACTCACTGAGTGCATCTTAAGTTTGCCTTAAAGGAAAAGACTGGAAAACTGTGATTGGCAGCTCCAAACTGCCTCCAGGTTGGCTGTCGATGAAGCCCCATCCACTGTTCACTCTCAACCCCTATGCAGCTTCAAACCACTGAACACATATTTCCAAGTAATGGAGTCTCAGGGCTTGATGTGGCTTCCTCTGGCTGGTTAATTGGTCTGGGGTAAAATAATGCTGAGGCTGTGAGATGTGCCTACCTCAATCATTCTTTCCCAGTGAGAGTTGCTAAAGCCATTCCCCTAGGGCATGTTCCCTTTCAGCTGCACTTTGATTTTGAAAATATGACCTTTACAGCATCATCTGATTGCATAGTGTCTTGTGGGCTCCATTAGCATATGGGTTACTGTCACTCTTCCATGATGAGGGACACACACACACATACAGAGAGACAGAGACAGAGAGAGAGAGAGACAGGGACAGATGATGATGATGATGATGATTCTCAACCTTCAAGAATCTCTTGGGGCTGACAGAACTATCTATAAAATGTGCTTTTCTGGAACAAGTTGCACTTGGATTCTAGAAATGGGAAGAAGGCCAAGAGTTAGGCAGAAACGGGTGCAGCAGAAGCACCTGCTCCCATCCTGGGGCTCACTGTACTGAGCCTGTCCTGCTTGCAAATCATATATCAGGCTTCAAAAAAATTTCTTCTGCCTAAGCTGTCTCTGGCCTTATGAGCTAAGTAAAATTAGTTTTTATATAAGGGAGAGCAAGTGATCCTAGGCAAAGAGGACAACTCCATTGACAAACTGGAGGAGTATGGGCTTTCTGCTCCCAGTAGATCTTCACCGGATGAGACTCGGGGGCAGCAAAGCAAGAATGGAAGAGGAAGAAATAAAAATACCCCACAAAGACCAGGTAAAGTGAGTAAGAAAGTAAACAAACAAACAGAATTTGCCAGGATTTACCCCAAATCTGATCTGTTCCCGGTCTTATAATATATGAACAAGTTAAGAGACATTTTGTCTTCAAAGAAAAATTTTTTCTTCCAGCACTTGGGAGGCTGAAGCTAGACAATTTTCTTGAGTTTGGGGCCATCCCATCCTGGGCTACAGAGTCAGAACCTGCCTCATGAAGGGAAAGGGAGATAAAATAAGGAAAAGGGAAGACAAAGAGGAGAAACGTTTCTATCCAAGGCACTCTTGTTTGTTGGTTTGTGGTTTGGGCTTCTTTCCCAAGAAAACAGAATTTAATAGGACATTGGCTATTTTGCTCTAGTTGTCTTGTTTAAAGAATGAATGCATTAGTGTTTCTTTGCTGTGTTTTACACTCAGGGCCTTGTTCAATCCTCTAAGGAAGGTACAGTTACTCTGTCCAATGGAGGAGGCAGCAGCATACTGCAGAAATTCTGTGTCTTCTCAGTTACATAGATGTTAGTAGTAGCATCAAGGATAGGTCTTGGGTAGCCTGACTTTCAATCTAGAGTCTTTTCATCTATATCAGGACTTCTTGCCAATCATTGGCCTCAGCATCATTGGGATAAAGGTCTTTGTGGGTTTGTAATAGCATGGAAGATATGCAAATATATCCATATAGCCTTACCAATTTGTATTCTTGAGAAAGTTTGATGTTTGTACATAAAATTTTCTTCTTTATAATGTGATAATAATAACAAAGTGGGTAGTTTATATGGTCACTTGACAAAATAAAACATGACAATGACATGATAGTCCTAAATATTTCCTTAAAATTCTAAAGTCTGGGGACTGCTTTTTTATTGTTTTTTGGCAGTCCACAAAGATTAAACTGGAGATTCCTGTAATCATTCCAACCAACATTCTGTCATGAACATGAGCATCATCATGGTAAGACTCTTCCCTTATAGAGTCCACAGCCCATGTGGCTCAGCCAGGAACTTGCACAGTCTTAGAAGTCCACAGAATGTACATGAAGGAAAGCCATTGGACTGCCTTTGGAGGATATGGGCTCAAGAAGTAGGAAGGCATTCATACTGACATGTCAGGAGGGATTAAAGCAAAAGACTAGAAAGGTAAGTAATGTGCCCAAGTTTGTACTCTGTGCTCCAGGTGAGAAGTGTATGAAAAAAAATATTTCAGGCAGCAAGATGGACCATCAGGTCAAGCTGATGACTGGAGTTGGATCTCAAGAATACATATGATGGAAAAATAAAATTAATTCTCACCCCCTCATATACATTAAATTTAAAAAATACTATAAAAAAGAAAAAAAAAAAAGGTTGTCACAGTGTTTACCAAACTAGATTCCAGGGCCACAACCCAATAGTATATATGATTTTATTAGTAAATATAATCATAAGCAAGCTCCTGTGTGAACCTTTACAATCGTTGTGACAATAAAGTCACATACATAGTCCTACAGTCCCTCCTTACCACGGTTTGCTTGCCATAGTTTCAGTTACCTAGGACACTCTATATTTTGAAAGTATTCAACAAAATGTTCCACAAACACATTTAAAATTGTGCATCACTCTGAACAGTGTGGTAAGATCTGATACTATTGGGCTCTGATCTAGCCAGGACATGAATCATCTTTTTGTCTAGTGTATCCATGCTGCGTATACTACCTTCCCATTAGTACCTAGCTGTCTCTGTTGTCAGACTGTTATATCACAGAGCTTGCAGTTAAGTACTATTCCATCACTTAATGATGGACCTAAAGTATAAATACAGTGAGGAACCTATTCAGATATTCCAAAGAAGAGCCATGAAGTGTCTACTTAACCCGTGAAAATTCTTATATTATAAAATGCAAAAATTGCGGAGAATTATTGTTAATTTCTTACTCTGACTAACTTATACATTACATATTAACTTAGGTAGTCCATTTAGAAAAATAGAGTCCAGCTGGATGACTCAATGGGTATAAGTATGCACCCCATGCCAAGCCTGATGACCTGAGTAAGATCACTGGAGCCCAAAAGGCAGGGGGAGAGAACTGACCTGTGAAAGTTACCCCCTGACCTTCACACATGCATAGTAGTATTGTGCACCTATGTGTATGCATGCACACACACACACACACTAATAAATAAATAAATAAATAAATAAATAAATAAATAAATAAATAGAAAACCTAGTGCACAAAGTGCTCAGTATTATCTCAGACATAGGCATCTACTTAGGGTCTTGAAATCCACCCCTTCCCTCTAAGGAGAAACTGCTACAAGCTACACAAACCACTTACTTCCCTTTGCATGCACTGAATGCTCACTATTGGCTTCTGACTACTTTTCCTGTTTTGTGTCTAGGGCAAAGATAACCTTCCTAACGCTGCATCCCTTTAATATAGCTCCTCATGTTACGGTGACCCTCAACAATAAAATCATTCTTGTTGCTACTTCACAACTGTAATTTTGCTATGTTACGAATTAAAGTATAAATATCTGATATGCTACCTCTGTGAAAGTGTTGTTTGTCCTCCAAAGAGGGTGTGACACATGGGTTGAGAACCCCGGTGTAGTATATCTGATAAGTGATGTACTTGGTAATTTTGTGTCTACATCCTGCACTCACCTGGGCTCTTCTAGATTGTGAAAAATGCTGCTTGTTGTCAAATTCACAGTGAGTGACTCAAGAGAACCCAAGAAGACAACAATGTTAAGCAAGGGGCCCGAAGACCCTATGGCACACAGGACAGCTCTTGCTCTCCCAGCCTCTCAGACACTCAGTTGGTAGATCCAGCTCACTCCTCCCAGGCAGAAACCCATTCTTGGTGGCAGACTTGGAGCATGCACAAGAGCCTCTGCTGTCATTGTCCATCTTTTCCTTGTTCTGTGCATTTAGTGTCACAGCTGACACCTGGGATGTCACATTCTGACATATGAGGCCACTGGGGTCAAGTGGGGTAGGGGCAGAGGCAGGGACCTGGCTATCACAGCCAGGTACATGTCAAAGCAAATTCAATTCACGACTGGGTGGTAAGCCTGGACCTAAACTGGATCTGAATCAGAGTGATGGGCTGAAGTCAAATGACAATGTTTGTCTAGCTAGGGCTTATCTGACAGCAGAGATGGGGATGGGGGCTGCAGGGAGGGTGGGCGTGAGGCTGGAGGAGGTGTATTATCCGCCTTTGCCTCATCTTCACATTTGTTGCTAGTGTGTGCTTGCTGACATTTGAGCAGATTCTACTTATGCAAATAGCCGATTTTGCTTTATTTTCTGTCCCTTACATGCACACAGACCACTAACTGTCATAAAGGTTTCCTTCCACCGTGGTGACTAACAGCACGGTCATTCACCCAGCAATGAGGGACAGGCCTGGCTGGGGAAGAAGAGTGTTTAATATTGATGTGAGTTCTGAATAAATGAGGATTTGCAGGGCGTCCACAGTGTTTCACAACTAGGTTTTGGATTCAGACTGACCCAAATCCACATTTCTGCCCTAATGCATAGCAGCTTCATGGCCCTGGGCAACTCTTCTTAGATTCTCGTGACCTCTGTTTCTTTATCTCTAAAGGACTGGAATAATATTATCTATGACGTGGGAGAATTTGATAATCAAATGAAAATGTGTCCAAAGTAGTTTGAGGGGAGGTATAATAAAACGTGATCCCCAACCTGCGCTCCTCCCCCTTTCCCCCAAATCCTAACAGAATGTAGGAGAAGAAGCACATAGATATGGACTGCAACAGAGTCCCTATGCTGTGAAGAATGTTTTCCCTTCAGCTTTCAAATGCCCCAGCTCTGGAGAACTTTGTGCACTCCTGGGCTCCAGATTGCACTGTCAGTTGGGGGAGTGCTTGCCCCCTGAATCTTTAACTTGCATTTGGAGCCTACATATCATTTGTTTTGTCTTTCTTCTTTCTTCCTCTCTTCCCGCTTTCTGTCTGTCTTTCCTCTGTCTTTTCTCCTCTCCCTCTCTCCATTACCTTCCTCCCTCTTGTTGACCCACCCTTCCAGCTGCAAGTGATCTTGGAAAATGTTGGTGTTTTTAAGCAGTGGAGGTTAAGCAGCTTGGAGCCGCACTGATTACTTAAGCAAGAACTAAATGGCAGAGACAGTAACTGTCATCGTCTCACCAAGCCACAGTATCTGCACAAAGCGACTTCATCCTCCCTATGCCCCTCAAGTGCTAGGACTTTAAAAATAGAATGTTTCAGTTATGAGACCCAAACTTGTCATTTTAAGCCTCTACCTCCTGTACAAGATGCCCGTGCTGGACCCGGGGTTTTATTTCCTACATCTTCCACTTTCAATCAATACCACATCCAAGTTTTCAACAAATCTTGTTAGCTGAAACTGCTGATCAGCACTGGTGTGGATTTGTGTGTGTCTTCACTAATGGCTCTCTCCCCCTGGTTGCCAGTCAGACTCTAGAAATCCTACAATGACTCCTTTCGTCTTCAAGATAAAATTTAATTCTTCATCATGGAATATACATTTCCAGCCCTGGATCTGACCTTTCTGTCAACATCTCCACCCACACCTTAGAGACACAAAGACACCTGTCACAGGCTCCACATGGTTGCCAACGACTTGGACCTTTTCCCCACTCCTCTACTGCCATGCTATTCCCTTCAACTGCCAGACTTTGTTCTTTCCCTTAAGAGAACCAAACAAAGGACATTTTCCCTTGTACTTAGTTAAAGGTCTTCTCCCTCCAAATCAGGCTTCTCTTCCACACTTCCATAGGTACTGGCACATAGCATTTGTAGAGCAGTGTGGATATTTTACTGTAGCTATGCATTTACATGTCTGACTCCTCATCTCTGTCATGTGACCCCTATTGGAGCGACTTCTTAACAGATGATCTTTGACATATTTCAATGAAGTGGAGCACAGGACTGTTATCAGGGAGTCAAGGAGGAAAAACTGAACATTAAAGACATCTCAAGTCTGTTTTGAGTATTTTAATTTCTCTAATCCTGAAATTTGAATAGATGCTCTAATTCATTCAATGTAATTAGAGAACAATGTTAACATGATGCATTAGTTGCATGTCTGTTGTTGTCATAAATTACCATGATCAAAAGCAACTTGGAGGAGAAAAGAATTTATTTTGGCCTATGGTTCCAGAAGAGTAGAGTCCATAAAGCAAGGAAGACATGGCAGGAGACTCACATAGTGGAGAGAGCAGGAGGCAGCTGACCACATTTTCATCCATACCAGAAGCAGAAAGAAAGAGAACAGGAAGTGGGGAGAGGTTATAGACCCTCAAAGCCTGCCCCAGTATACTCTTCCAACAAGGCACCACTTCTCAATAGTTCCATAAACTCCCCAAACAGCAACTCCTACGGGGACCAAATAATTCCATGGGTACATTTTTTATTCAAACCACTTCACATAGTTTTATCATATAAAACATTTTATTCCCTTTCCAACTGATTATCTCTCAATAGAGTATATGAAACATATGGACTATATCACTATCCTTACTTCGGGAGCATACTTACTCAACCACATATTGAAAGAGAGTTTCCATTACGCTTCTGGCTTAAGAATTTGGGAAGCATAAGATGCTTTTTTATCTCACAGCATGAAATTTAATCAAGAATTTTTCTCCTACTTGATAAAACTGATGTTAGATTAGAAAACAAGATCCAGAGGAAAATGGTTCTAGGTTCAAATTCAACTTCACCACTACAAATATGATTACTTTGCAAAAGTCATCTAAAATTCATGAACATGATTTTCTTCATGCAGAAATGGTTGTTGTAGAAATTAAATAAGATTAGATGTGTAGGAAATGCTCAAAAGAGGATATGGCACACCTGAAGTATCTATAACTTTGTTGCTATTATTCTAAAGTAGGTAACCAGAAGACATTATTTCACATACATTAGGGCCTTATCTATGTAAAAAACTGAAGAGAATGATGGTTTATGATGGTATTTGGAACATAACACTCTAACTTCCATGAGTAAGTCCTCGTTGTACTCTGATTCAAATCAAATGTAGATAGAGATTTTTTTCTGTTTCATTGATTCTGGTGTCATCAATACTATAATTCATGTTTCTAAATTTTTTTTTTTTTTGCTGAGATAGACAATTTTGAAATTCATCAAATAATACTTTCCTAAAAGACAAGAGCAAAGAAGGATACTTCTGGAGACATAAAGATAAGGAGAAAGCAAAGTTGCCCAAGCATCCAACTTCTGGGAGATAAAGATGCTGGGATCCTGGCCAACACCCTTAAGTAATAATGAGAGATGGGGGAGAAAGGTTGGCAGTTTCTGACATGTGACTTCCTGCTGACCCAGACACTGCATTTGTTCTAAACATGAAGAGCTCTCAAGGTGATAGTCATCAGCAGCCTCTAGCCTAGCAAGCAGTTCTCTCTTTCTCATCCCATGTGCGAAAGCCAAATTCCCAGAGGGAAAGAAATTATTCAGAGAACCAGAGTTCTGTCTTAGAAACTAAATAGACAGTACATTAATAAACTATCCTGTGCCACTCACCACATCCATTCTGGCAACAAAAGTTGCCTCAGACAAAGAAAAAGCAATTTTCAGAGAAATGAGAAAATGATATTGTCCAAGTGAAGAGAAACCTCCACAAAATGTTCCCCCAAAATGTCATAATAATGGATATGTTAGGATACTGAGATTGAAGATAGTAACATAATTTATACTCCCCTTAAACTTACACAGAATTAAATTTATGACTTCTAAAACCTAATTCAGTAAAATACATTTTTACATACACATTTAATAAGAGTAACAAGAATTATATAAATTTGTACTTAAGATCAAGAGTTGAGGGAGAAGCCAGGAACTTACCGACTCCCCTTTAAGTCATTCAGGGTATATGGCTCCAGGTAATATTCTCATGCCATCATAGGAATTATTTGCCAAGGGCAACAAAGTGGGAGACCTGGGAATTTAATCTAGGTCTGTCTTGTCTTCAAAGACCATAACTTTTTAGGAACAAAATTTTATCAGCTCATTTCTTTAAAGAGTGTAGGTTCCTCTCATTTAGTTTACCTAAGGAATATCCTTTCTTGTTAATTTCTTACGTAACTAAAGAAGAAGTTTCCTCAATGTAACAAATCTTTGATTAAAGTATATTACATTTTGTGGTTAGATGTTTTTCATCACCTTGTCATAAACTATCCTTTGCATAGGAAGTCATCTTTTGGCATATAGAGTATAGTGAGTCCAAGATATGCTGAGGAAACCCAAATCGACAGATGCTGGAGTCTCTTATATAAAATGGCACAGTAGAGCTATATTTTTTCTTTTTATACAAGTATATTATTTGTGTGTTACACATGCATGTGTGTTTATATGCATGCTAATGCTTGTGTGCCCTAGTATGTGTACACACATGCATGTGGAAGTGCATGGCTGATGTTCAGAATCTTTCATGATTGCTCATCCATCATATTCTTTTCCTGACAGCATCTCTTAGTCAAACCCAGTGTTCACCAATACAGCTGTTCTCACTAGTCTGTTTGCTCCTAGTACCTCCTAACCCTACTTTTCAAGGCTGGAATTACATATGGGCTGCCTTTACCACCCAGTATTTCCATGGATTCTGAAAATCTTACCTGTGATATTCTTGGTTTTAGAATCATAGGTTGAACCACTGAGCAATCTTCCAGGGCAGACTTTGGACAATCCAGAACACCTGGAATACTTAATACACCATAGACGTGGATTAAATTATTGTTACACTGTATTGTTCAGAGAATAGGGCCACAAAAAGTGTTCAGTACAGATAGAATGCTTTTCCAAATGCTTTTAAATCACAGTTTGTTGAGTCTTCACATGTAGAACTCACAAATGAAGAGGTCCATCTCTATATCTAATGAAGAAGCGACATTTACCCATTTCATCTTGTTGCTACTATGGAAATAGATTCTCAGTAAATTGTGAAACTGAAGAAGGCCAGAGAAAATGCAATATACAGAGCCATGAGGGGCATCCAGCAACATACACAACCGCTCAATCAGATACTTGGCTTAAATTCAAAGTCTGCCTCTGTCTCTTCAGCTATAAAGCACACAGACAAAATAGTAAGCACTATAGAAGATGAAGATATGAATGTGCTTCCAATTTACTGACTTTTGGCTTTGTTTCTGGATATTCTGCAGAGGGAAAAGATGAAGAAAATATATTCAGGTCATCGGGGCCACTGTACTCCTCATTGGCTGTCTGGGCAGTTCACCTCATAGCTCGTCTCAGGACATAATGTTGCCCTGGTAAACTTCTTGCATGGAGCTTCCCAAAGGACTTACTCTCCACAAGAATCACATTAATCCTTGCCAGATGAAAGTATCAGTGGGGTGACTCAACTATCACTTCTGTCTTTTTGCACTACAGTGGGTCTTCAACCCCAATTCTAGAGAACAGCAGACAATGCACTATTTCATGTGAGTCCTCCAAGAATCCTTCCAAGGATGTTTATGTCCCATCTCCATTCTTCAACTCTGGAACCCACCCAAAGCTCCACACACAGTAATAACAATTGGATATTGAATGCCCTTCTGTAAGATACCACCAACCTCTTCAAACTTTCTTTTTTAGGGGACCCCATGACTTTATTTAAAAGGAACACCTCCCCTTCCAGTCTGAAAAACATTTCAGAGTATGCTTTATTTTCATTACATAAAGTATTTTACTAAGTCTTTGAGAATTTTCCATATACATACATGTATTTTGAACACATTCACCCCTCACTCTTTCTTCTAACTTCTCCCTAACCCATGCCTCACCTCCTTTCCTTTCAACCTTTATCTTTCCTTTTTAAATAATCCACAGATTACAATCTGCTCTGCCCATATAATTATGGGTGTGGAGGCTATCCTTCTAAGTGTCATCAGCGTACCAGGGACTATACATGGAAAGCAAACTACCTCTTTCTATCCAAGAAGCTACCAACTGTCAATGCTGCCTCAGCTAGAAGTGGGGAGTCTTGAGTTCCTGCCCTCCTCAAGCTGGAACACTGATGAGCCTGATGTCTCTAGCAGACAACCATATCTTCTATGAGCTCCTGAGTTCAGTGGTTCTCTCCTGCACAGACAACAGTTATTCTCTTGTCCTTCCTGACCTCTGGCTCTTACAGGTTTTCTTCCCTGTGTTCCAAGATGCTTTGTCAACTTTGGGGTGTGTGTGTATGATACAGATGCCCCATTTGTGACTGAGCATTCTACAGTCATATTCTCTGAGCTATGACCAACTGAGTTTCCGCATTAACTACAATCTGTGATGTAACTCTTAAGTCACCAATGTGACACTTCAGAGCCGTTGTCTACTTGATTCTGGATACTGATGGCATTGAGGGAGGTGGGCTTTCTTTCAGTAGATTAAGTAGGAAGCTTCGGGTCCTTTAAAATGAGGAGATACTTCTCAGTCCTTGTTCTCAACACAACTAATATGCCAGGATACTGAGAAAAGTCCTACTCAGCATCATTTTACTTTAGAAATATAGTTTTCTTTAGCTCAATAAAATGAGAGAACATAATTTCAGAAAAAGGGAGCCAAGACCTAAAATCATAGAAATTTTAGGCCTTAAAAGGATTTAAAAAAACCACTGCCTTTAAAAAAAAAGTTTATTTATTTATTATAAAGTATACAGAAGAGGGCACCAGATGTCATCATAGATGGTTGTGAGCCACCATGTGGTTGCTGGGAATTGAACTCAGGACCTCTGGAAGAACAGTCAGTGCTCTTAACCTCTGAGCCATCTCTCCAGCCCCCATGCCTTTCATCATCCAGAAGAAAACATGTTTCAGAAAGGGTAATTGACTTTCCCAGGCCAAGGCTGTAAGGCTCAGTGTTGGGTCTATCTCCAGATTCCTCACTCCCTGAATTCATGGAAGTAGAGGACTTTTCTTCATTCCAATGCTTTTCCATCATCACTATCATTGCTTTTATTATTGGTAGATATTAGGAGACAGCACAACTGAACACTGTTTTTGATTCTAAAATTAGAGTGAAATATATTCATGAGTAATGCTTTCAAAAGTGGAGATAGGAACTTTTACATATTCTTTGCTGTTGTTTGGGTGTTTTGAGGCAGGGTTTCTCTATGTAGCTCTGGCTGTCCTGTTCTCTGTCATTAGACCAGGCTAGCCTCAAACTTAGAGATTCTCCTACCCCTGCCTCCCTAATGCTGGGATTAAAGGCATGTGCTACCATACCTGTGGTGATATATTTTATATTTAATAAAATCAGTATGGAGTATCAGAGATAGGAAAAAAACACATTCAATTCTCACCCAGCCATCTTCTCAGGGTAAAAGCTATCTTCCAGAGCACACACCCTCTGAAGCTCTGCATTGAGAAGTGGGACTATGAAAATGATTCCGAAGTACTGTGAGTGCCTTTGAAATTCTCCAAGCAAGATGGCATTACACTCTGTGCAATTTAGTGTTAAGTGATAACATATTTATCCTATATGTGACATTGGCCGATGGAAATTCTCAGCTAAACAGAAGAGTCCAGTGAGTAACTGAAGTACTCACTTTTCAAGCCAATTCAGACATTTTTTTGGTTTGGTTTTGTTTTATTTTTTTTTTCCTAGTGTGAAGACACTGCTGTGGAAGAGGTATTCCTCAAACTTAGGGTATTACCTTCTCCAGGGGAAGCTGATAGACTGGAAATAGTTGTAAATTATGTGTGCATTGTAACATGTTGGTTCCCATGGTTATGGGGACTGAGGAGGTTCATGGTCTTCCATCTGCTGGTGCATGGCCCTGAGAGCCAGTAAAGCCAAAAGTACAGAACACAGCCTAGTGACACAGAGACAATAGTTGTCCCAATTCACACAGGCAGACAAAACACCCTCAGTGTTCCTCCAGTCTCTGTCCATTATGCTTTAGTGGCAGCCTATGCACTCTCCATGGCTTGCTGAGTCCAGTCTTCACCCTGCCCCTGCCCCAATACGGTACAGAAATCACAGCTCCACAGCCCATGGCTCACTACTCTTAGGCACCACCCTGAAAGCAGGCAAAGGATAGGCACTCTCACCTTGCAGGCAGGAGTCCCCTCTTTCCTGTAGGTAACAGATGACGTCATTGGTAGGGTGTGTTGCCTGCTCCCAGTGGTTGAAGCTGTTGGGAACAAAGAATCGATGCTCTCTATGCTTGGCCTGGGTGCTGCCTGTTTGTCAAGCATTGGCTAAGGAAGGCATTCGGGTTAGTGATTTCTGCTGGTCTAGGCTGGCAGCTGAGCATTTTGGAGAGCCTGCCTGTCATTCAAGGCTTACACTCAGCCCTAATGGCTCTTCCCTTGTCGTTCGCCTGTTGTTGCTTTTATCTTAAGTGAATTTAACGACGGTGAAAGGTGCCAGTGTGAGGTCCCTAGAGAGGAGCTTTGCTGAGAGAACAGTTGCAGTGAAAGTCCTGTCCATCAAATCATCTGTGCCATTTCACCTGGAGAATAAGTCACCCCATGGCTTCAGGGACACCCTGGAGGCTGGGCTGAGTCAGTCATGCTTTTCCCTCTGCTCAGCAGGCATCCTTCAAAAAAGGTAGATGCAAGCAGGTCTGCAAAATTAAAGACATCTTGAAACTGTCTTTTTCATAATGTCTTCAGCAGAGAGTGTATCAGAAGGAACTTAATCTTGGTAGTTTTAGTTAATTTACACTAGTCTCATCTTTCCAAAAAGTCATTTGGTGGCCAAGAGGACTTGTAAGATTTTAAACACAGTTACATGCTAAAGAATTTTTTTCTTACTGCTCAGGTTCAAAGTAATGACTAAAGCACCTATGAACAAGAGATAATCTTGTTTTGTATTTAGTTAGGTTCATGAGAGTGGTTCTGAGAGGCACAGATCTTACAAATAATCAAGGGTAAGTCAAAGCTGGCATCAGTTTCCTCAACTAGGCCTGACAATAAAGACTGTGATGTAACGTGAGCGAGCAGAAGAGGTAGAAATGAAGGGGGTGCAAAGACAAAAAAAGTACAGCTGTGGAAATGATGTGTGGAGCTACAGATTTGTTCCTTCCCTGGACAGGACATTCCATGTTCTCACAATTAGACTGGGGATTTTGAAGTAACTGAGGAAGGGGTTTCCTGTATAATCAGTGAATAACATTTAGAAGTTAAATACATTATCCAGTTCACACTGGTAGTAGCTAGTGTGAACTACTGGAGTGGGAGCAGATGGAATCTCTGTGCATCTGAATCCGAGCCAGCAACAGTTAAAGGAAACTGGAGAGAGGAGCCACTGATCATCCATACCAGCAGCAGCCTGTGCCCATTACAGTGTCTCATTGGACAAACCTGCTGGATCCATAACACCTCCTGTTCAGCTGGTACGGAGCTAAGCCTGAGATGGTGTTACAGGAGCTGAACTCTGGCTTCCTGACTTTTGGCTTTTACTAAACTTGTTTCTGAAGAAATGGAGACAAACACTGTTTGCAAGCACTGAATTTGGAGACTCCTGTGGAATCTGTCTTTCAAGATGGAATTAATAGTGTGCTGTGAAGGTTTTAAAGAAACTGGGTGGTGTGTGTGATGTTCATTGTGTATATGTACTTGTATGTAGTGTGTATATGTGTTTATGTGTGGTATATGTTTGTATGCTGTGCATGTGTGTGCGTGTGTGTATGTGTGCTCATGCATGTATGCATGTGTGTGTGTTTGCTATGTATGTGGTGTATACGTGGTGTACGTATGTGGTATGTGAATAGTGTGTGCAGTATGTGTAGTATGGTATATGTGTATGTATAGTATATATAAGTGGTATAGTATATGTGGTGTGTTACACATAGTATGTATGTGATGTGAATAGTGTGTATGGTGTGGTATCTGTGTGTGTGTAATATATAGTATAAGTAGTATGGTATATGTGGTATGTGCGAATGTGGTGTGTATGGTGTGTATGTGTGATGTGTGTATCCTGGTATATGTGGCTGATATGTGTATATGTGTGGCATGTATATGTATGTGGTGTGTAAGTGTGACGTATGCATGTGTGCATAGTGATTGTGGCCTGTGTGTAGTGTGGATGTGTATGTGGTATGTGAGGGTGTGTGTTGAATGTATGTTGTGTGTGTTTTGTGTGGTGTGTGTATATGTATTGTGTTTTGCTATATGTATATATATGTGTGGTGCTGTGATTTGTGTGTGGTGTAGTGTACATAAGGGTGTGTGTGTTCTGGCAATACACATTTCTCAGGCCATGCTATTGCTTATCACTGTTGAAACAGTAGTAGTTGCTAAGGCTAACTTCCTGTTCAGTTCATGACGTGCTGAGGACCTCTGATGGCGGGATTGCTGTACTTGATATGAAGCCATCGCAGCTAGGAGGGCAGTGTCACTAGTTTGTGTGTGGTGTCTCATAGCCAGCACTGTTGCTCTCAGTATAGTTTTTACAGATAACTGCAGCTATTGCCAGGATTTAAGGGCGCTCACAGGCCCCAGTACTTCTTATTTATTTAAATGTACGAGCATTTTCTCCTCAATTTCTTCAAATAAGGCTTTTCTCTGAGTCACAGCGTAAAAGTTCCTGAAAGACGACTCAAAGCACTATGATGGGTGTGACCAGGATGTCTGTCTGAGGTTTGTGAGGACCTTGACCTCCAGCCCCATAGCTCTAGAAAAAGCATAGTTCACCTTGACCAAAGGGAAGCCAGAGGAGACAGACTCCCAGACAGAGCTTTTCTAAAGCTCATTACTAGGCACACGGTCTGGGGAAGACTTAGGTCAATGCACTCCTGGGAGCCAGGACGGAAGAGCCATGTGAGAGGATGATGTCAAGGGGCAGCAGTCATTTCAAAGAATCTTGGACAGATGGATCCAGATCTGACTGCTTCTGCCCCAGCAGCTACTCTGGGATGCACAGCCAGCCCATAATCAGATAGCGTATTCAGTGTTTTCCATCTGCTTGTGTTTCTGCATTTCATCCCCCTTTTAGGAATTACTATCTTCCAAGCCCACTCCCACCAACTCAAGATACCTCTCCATCTCCACTGTCAGCGCCTCCTCTGCATATAAACAGATACTGTGCTCTCTTAGTGCATCCATTTGCCACATACAGTTTCCCAGTACTGCTAGGAATAAGGATTCCCACACTAGGGGCTTTGGAACCAGAAAGTTGCAGCAAATGTGATTGAGATTACTGGTGCAAGCTACTCCTGAATAACCTGAGTTGTTCTGGGTCCAAACCTTTCATGCTCTCCCTCTTCGGAATGTTATTCTTCTTACTCTTGACTTAAGAGGAATTGACTCCAATGCTAGGTCCCATGTCAAATTCTAGCTCATGAGCAAATCTTCTATATACCCCCCAACAACTCACATCTCTTTCAGTTGAGTTCCAATGAGCCCAGGGTTGCCTGAAGATCAAATTGGGGAGTAAGAGCAGAATAGACATAAGTGCAAAATCTTATTGAGGCATCAGCCGACTGGATAAAAATTACTAACTCTATGCTTCAATTTTCTCACAATTAGGAAAGGATTATATTATACTTCCCTCTAGGGAAATTGTAAGTATTAAACAAAATGTATATATGTAATATATATGTATATGTATCTTGCCTCATATGTTACATATTAGCATGCATTTAATAAGTGTTACTATAATAAGCAGACAAAGAAAACCACAACTATTAAGCCATTTCTAATCTAGAAGGGAGAGAGAGACATAAACGTGGACAGTAAACCATGGCAGATGGTGATAGTTGCTAGAACAGAAAAACAATGATGGGGAATAGTAAGTGCTTTATGTGAGAGAGAGGTGAAGGTGATGGAAGCTGAGACTTGGATAATGACATGGGTGGAGTAACCTTGCTGAGACCTTGAGAAAAAAAGATTTTCAAATCAAAGATATGAGCACAAAATCCTAAGATGCAGTGCACCATATCTATTTGGAAAAGTTCTTGGGGACAGGAGAGTGAAGTGTGGCAAGGGAATGAAATGAGAAGAAAGCAGGAGAAATGGTCCATGGAGAACCCTTTGTGTGATAGAAAAGCTAACGTATAAGGAAGGATGGCATCAGAAGAGCTGTGTGCAAAAGGGTGCCATATTCTTGCTCAATATCTTAAAAATCAGTGTGGCTGCTGGGTTGAAGATGGACATAAGTGAACCAAGGTGGTGATAGGAAGACCTGCCAAGAGTCTTGTGAGAAAATTGTTAAGAAGCATGGTGAGCTAGACAAGCTGGACAACATGAGATAGCACAGTGAGATAGACAGAGTTTAAGAAGTGAAGTTTGAGAGAAGAATTAGATGTGGGAAGGTTTGGGATGTAGCTCTAAACAATTAGTAATAGACAGTGTCTGGAATGACAGGGAGACTTTTGTCCAAGGGCATCTAAAGTTGTCATTAGCTGAAATGAGTATATCTGGAAACATCTGGTCTAGAAGATTTAGCTTTGGAAACACTAAGTGGGTGATGCTTACTGACCATCCACTTGAACATGGTACAGAAAATGCTGTACCATGTTAACAAAGTGATTCTCCCTTTTCTATTCACATCAGAGCTATTCCGAGTAGCTTAAAGGAGCTGAGAGACTTTTGGAGTTAAGTTCTTAGTACTGATATCATGATCCGAAAGTCAGCTCAGCATTCCCTGCTTCTCCCTCTAATCCTCCTCCATTCTTAGCACAGGCTTTAGCACAATAAATCCCCAGTCTGCACTGAGTTAAGACAATAGAAAATATAGAGCAGGACCTAGCATTTCTGGGGCTCTTTAAAATAGAATCTTGACTCTAAGCCCTGTTCATAAAAGACCCTGCCCATCTACATGTTGGCTTTCTGAGAGCATCTCACATATTATATAGCCTGGATGAATCTTGGTGAGTACCCAGGCATACCATGTGTGGTGGCAGAGACCTGCACTCTTCCAGGATCCCCACAAACAGGAGATTAAAAGGCAGAAGATGAATGGCCTTTGCCTCAGAAACAGCTGCTGCTGCTCCAGCATCTGCATGGCCAGTTGATTTAGAGATTTGTGAAGAGAGCCTCTGAGCCCCAGGCTCCTGCCAAGTGGCTCACCAGGAGCATCCCTGTGGCAGAAATTATCGCTCCACACCAGGTGCTGCAGGACAAATGCCTTGGAGCTGGAAGATAAAATACACCCACTGCTGGAGGAACCTGCAGATGAGACCTGGGCACAGCCCTCAATAGGAAGGTCATCCTTCCTTGAATGTCACTAATAGTGACTCAGAGATAAGCCAGTAACACTCATCAAAGATTGTTCCAGAGGGAGGTTCCAGGGCCCTGATTTTGATAAAAGACCCTGATGGCATTGCTGATTCTTTATTATTGATGTCACTATGTCTAGAGATGCAGGTGGGTACCAGTCAATCCAAACAATATAAAACTAAAACCATGACCTCCTAACAATGAGTGATAGCAGGATCCTTTTCCCCTGAGTAAGGCTTTGCAGATATTTTAAGTACTGACTCACTAGCCATAGGTCAGTTTTCTAACACCTCTCCTCCAATAAAACTTAACGTCCTAGGGGTTGAGGAGATATCCCAAAGGGTAAAATGCTTACCTCAGAAGAACAAGAGGCTGATTCTGATTCTCAGCTTTTATAAAAAGAATTGGGTGTAGTGGTACATATGCTTGTGATCACAGTGCTGGGCAAGTTGAGGCAGGAGAATCATTGGAGCTCACTGGCCAGCCTAGCCTCATCAGTGAACTCAAGGTCCCAGTAAATAAGCCATCTCAAAAAACGAAGTGGGTGTCTCTTAAGGAACATTACACAAGGTTGTCTTCTAGTCTATAAATGTGTGGACAAGAACTGCCTTATATAGGTGAATATGTGCACACTCGCACACATACACACACACACACATGCTTGCATGTGTAGGCTGATAAACACACAAAGCAGTGTTCTAAAAATCTGGTATGATCAAATACATTTGAGAAACTCTGAGTTAGAATGTGGAACATGGCTCTTTGTGCAAGACAGTTCAAAACTCTCACTATGCTGAAATTTTACTGTGCACTGGAATTTTCCAAAGGGGAAGAATGCATGAAACAATATTTGAGCACAAGGACCTCTTTACCAGAAGTACCTATTAAGGCAAGTGTTCCTCTAATCACACTTTGGGAAATGCTTCCTCAGGCTAACATTAGAATGGTTTGCATACTCCGAAACCAAATGATGCTCAGGGAAAGAGCCCAGGAGGATGCTGAGGACTGGATTTTAGAAGTGCCACGGGAGGATTAGAAAGAAGGAAGGAGGGGGGAGAGCCCATCAGCCCAGGGCAGGAGGGGGAAGCTGATGCTCCTGCCTTGCCTTTGCTGACTCGGAGCTTCTGACTGACGAATTTTGCTCTATTGGAAGAGGATTGTCTCCAAAGTTGCAAATAGGGAGTTTGCTTTGAGACTTGGCTGGTACTATATTGTGCTAAGGGAAAAAAAACTGAACAAATGTCTGAAGATTCCTTTCTTTGAGGACAAAGGTGGTTAGCAGAATTTAAGCGTACCAAATGCTTCTCTTAAAATGCAATGTTTGAGATGAGAGATATGGCTCAGTAGGTGAAGTGATTGTCATACCAGTATGAGAACCAGAGTTTGAATCCCTAGAACCACATAAAGTCAGGTGGGAGAGAGTGGATTTATAATTCCAGTACAGGAAAATCCCGGGATCCTCTCAAACCAGCTAGTCTGACCTACGCATTGAGAAATAAAAAGATGACTGCCTCCAGATACAAGGTAAAGACTGGCATCTGAGGTTTTCCTCAAACCTCTACTCATGTGCTGTATCACATGCATGCCTGTACATACGAGTATATTCTCTCTCTGCTCTCTCTCTCTCTCTCTCTCTCTCTCTCTCTCTCTCTCTCTCTCTCTCACACACACACACACACACACACACACACAATCACAAGAGGGTTTAAACCCTAGAAAATTTTGATCTGAAACTGTTTGTAGAAGATACTTTTAGGGAGACCCTTCTGCAACCCTTTCATATAATGGGAGTATCACAGTTGACAGGAAGTATGAGGATTTACGCTTACATCCTACTCTCTCCATCAAAGCCCTCAGCAACACCAGAAGCATCATCTTCTTGCTGTTTATATCCCTCCAGGGACAGGCATCTAATACCTCCTACAGCAGCTTACCCAAGTGTAGGGATCTAGGACCAGGGACAACATACCTTAGTAACAGGATCACAGGCTCCCAGCATATCCTGTGCTTGATGTTTTGATAACCACACTGTGCATTAGGCTTTGCTGGTAAGTAATGCAGACTCTAAAGTAGGCATCAATAAGGAAGGCAGACTGCATGCCTAGAAAAAACACAAATAGAGCAGGAGTGCCATAGTCATCACTGTTTACTATGCATGTCCTGTGCATGTGCCTTGTGGATTAAGAGGAAGGCTGTGTAGAGGAAAAATTAGATGATAACTGGGGAAGAGTTTTTGAAGAACTTGAGCATTCCTTCACATGAACATCATGTTCTATTAGTCATAGTAGCAACATTGAGAGTTGTGGCAGGACAATGAAGGTAGGCTGGAGAGAAAGTGTCATCAGGCTATTATGAAGTTGAGAGAAAGCAGAGGGCGGTGCATCTCAGAAGGCAGAGGAGAGAGGGTCTGTCTGGAAGGTCAGAGCCACTCAGTTAGAGAGCGAAGGTTTTGAAAACCACAAACCACCATCCTGCTCATAATAATGCTACCCCAGTCACTGCACACCTGCTGTTAGGTAAATCTGGGAATCACCCTTAATTTCGTCCCTGTTCCGCTTCCTCCCCATCTGTTGTCAAGGCTGTAAAGCCTCCCTCTTAAACCCGAGGAAGCTCTATGATGTGAACAGTACTCACAATTTTTTTAATTAAAATGAACTAAGAGGCTTTTAACAGGTAAAGTGATGCGAAACCTTTGCTGTGAAGGTCTCTCTGTGTCACTGGGCCTCATTTACCAATTCAAGGGAAGATGGACTTCTGAACAAATGAGGCATTAAGACTCAATTTCTGGATCATTGGTGGCACCAGAAATGAGCTAAAAGGGAGATATGTCCTTTGTTGTAAAGACCCCTTGTCTCCCCATATCTTTGAAGGACAGCTACCCTCTCAAGATACGTTCTTTACTCTTTAACTCACATTCATCATCATCTGGTTCTTGGTGCCCTGATGAAGCCAAGCATGGCACATCAACAGATTTTAGTCTCAGGCAACAAAGAAACCATCCCGAATCTCCCTTTACAAGGTAAAGGAACTGGGCAAGAGAGGTAATATGTACATACAGGGCAGGGGCCTGGTGGGGGTGTGTGCTTGGAGTGTATGAGTATGCTTAAATATGCTTGTCTATATTTGTGCATGCCTGCATGTGTATGTTTAAACATGACTTGTGTGTGTGCGTGTGCCCACAGTCATTTTTTGTGCATGCTTGTATATAGTTTTATTTGCTTGTGTGTATGTATGTCCATATTGCCTATGGATACGCACACCACAGAAGTCAAGCATCTAAACTATAGCTTTTCACCCTCACCCTCACCTCAGCATCTAAATCTGGCAACAAGGAGATTCTCTGACCCCCCCCCCCCCAAGTCACAGAAATCAATGTTGTGAGGACTGGGTGCAGAATTCTGAATACTCTGTTAATTTGCAGGGAGCGGTAGGGCTTATGGTTTATGTGCAGACCGTTGATGACTGACGGCCTTTTGCCTCTAGTGCTGATCATGGCAGCCAATCCCAGTGTCATTTCCTTCCTGAAACAGCTGCTTTAAGTAAGCTTGGAGCTTTATTTGTGCATGACAAGTGTCTGCATTCATCTACCTGAGAATCTATGTGTATTTTAGGAATGCACATTTATATGTCACCTTTCCTATACAAATTAGCATGTGTGGCTTATGGTAAACTATGAAATACTAGTTGTGGCTATTAAAATTGTGTTTTCCATGGGCTCAGTAGTGAAGCACATCTTGAGCATGCCTGATGCCTGGAGTTCTATCCTTGGAAAATCACAAAAGAAGAAGAAAAGAATCGACTTTACAGAACTGACCTCTGACCTCCCTGTATGTGACATGGCACACACCCCTCCCATAGCACATATACCCACTGTTTGTATTAGGTTTCTGCCCCAGTCTTTTGGGCCTCCCCTCAAGGTTCAGACTCACAGTCCCACAGAAACAAACAGACGCTTACATTAATTTTACACTGACCAGCCTAGGGCTCAGGCATATAATTTGCTAACTCTTTACTCTTAAGCTTTCTTATTTTGTTCAGCCATGTGACTTGATACCTTTTCTCAGAGCAGCATTTCAGCTTCTTTCCTCTGTGTCTGCTGATGTCTCCTTGTTGTGTCTCTGTAGTGTCTCTGTGGCGACTCTGCTCTACTCTGAGATGTTTTCTTAGTCTGGTAGCCTGACCTACACTTCCTGTCTGCCTTTGGCCAATCAGTGTTTTTTTTTATTAAAACAGTAGGTGGGACAATTATTTACAATGGAACAGAATACAATCCCCCTACAAACCACAACGATAATAAATACAATTTTAATTAGTGTGTGTTATGAAACACTATCTAGGGATAAAGGGCAGTGGGTGAGTGAGTAAACAGCTTGTTCCACACTAGAACCTTCCCAGAAGCCCGTGCTTTCTCAGTTCCAATCTGGTCCTTCAACAGAACACTTCCTCTCAGCTCTGCAGGCTGCAGGCTGCCCTTCCTACTCAGTCCTGGTCTGAGACTCCTTTATGGCCACAAGGTAATGAGAGCTTAAAGCCTAAAAATCAGAAATTATCTATATTTGTGAACTTTCCTGGTTGCCATGTCGGCATAGATCTAAAGCTGGTGCTGTCTTCACCTGACTTTACATGACTGGGCACTCAATTTTTCTGTTCAACAGAGACAATGACTGTTCATTTGAGACTACAGGAAAGAAAAGGATTCTTATTTTTTCTGGACCTACAGTACTTTGGGCCCATGTACTTTTTATGTGTGTGTGGAGGGTGTGGTGTGAAATTGAGGTAAGCTGTGGAATAAAACTCAGGTCCCAGGCAGTGCTTCTCAACCTGCGGCTCAGGCTCAGGACACCTTTGGGGGCTGAGTGACCCTTTCACATGCATTGCCTAAGACCACCCTGCACATCAGATATTCACATTATGATTCACAACAGTACCAAAAATACAGTTATGAAATAGCAACAAAAATAATTTTATGGCTGTGAGTCATCACAACATGGGGAACTGTATCAAAGGGTCACAACATTAGGAAGGTTTAGAACCATGACTCTGTAGGAAGGCTCAGTCCCACTGGACATGGTGTGGGTAGGCACCTTTTGTGAGAACAGAATGAAATACTGTGTGTTCATATCCAGTGCATCACTTACATGTAATAGGTGCTCAATAATGACAAGTTTTAATTATGACTTATGAGTACCCCTGAGATGTGAGGTACTAGGAGAGGTATGACATCTATAAAAATTTATTTCACATTTGGGCCCAGAATTCAGACTCTTAATCACTATGCCAACGGCTCTCAGCCCTAGCTGACTCCAAAAACCATCCAGAGCCTTTCTTTTTCCCTAATTACAGACTTTAGACAGTACTTTAAAAGATTCTGATCTAATGATTTTGGCCAGGACCTGGGAATCTGTATTGTGTAAAATTTGCATGAGTAACCTCAATAGTCAAACAGAGACCAGAAAGGATTACTTACAGAGTCACCTGTATCCTCTATAAGGCAGGCATTCTTAAAGACACAATAACAAAGTCACCAGCAGGGGTGGAGAGGTGGCCCAACAGTTATGAGTACTTATTTCTCCTGCAAAGGAACTGGATTCTCTTCCCAGGATCCACATGGTGGCTCACAACAATCAGTAACTTCAGTTCTGAAGGTCCAACACCCTACATTCAGAGAAAACAGCCATACATAAAATAAAATAAATAAAAATTAAAGAGTCACTGCTATAGTGGTTGATGACATAAAGAAGGTTTCCAAAATAAGTGTGTGACACACGACCAAAATCTAACTCAAGAGTGGGGGATGGTTCTTTGCAAAGATTCCAGGTCTTTCTTTCCTGACTCATGGCTGGGAAGCACCAAACTGAGGCTGTCTTGGAACAGGAAATCCAGATTGTAGGAACACACAGAAGTAAGATAGCACCTTCCATGACTCTTCAGGCTGAGATTTAGAAATCCACATCCACACCCAGAATCCAATCTAAGTCAGTGGCAAATAGAATAGGTAGAAACTGCTTTGGTGTCAAGAAGGGAAACCTCCAGGGCAGAGGACTTGTCCTGAATTGGAAGATGCTCTAATTGATGATACTGAGATCTAGGGGTTGAAAGACTAGCATTTATCTCTTTACAATTCCTTAGCAGGAAAATGGAGGTTATTAATTAGTTGTCAAGGCTGAAGATAAGGCTTTAAGGACTGAGAATTTAGGCAAGTGAATAATATCATGTTTAGATTATGGAACTGGGGAGTCAGAGTGTCCCTTGGGAGTGCCAGCTGAGAGGTAATTGCCCAAGGGACAGAAGACAGGTGCAGCCTCTGTACTAAATGGCAGACCTGCTGAAGGGTGCAGCCACTTCCTTCTGACAGCAGCTCTTGTGGTTCGGGGAGACTCGGGAGCTGGAATAGGTCTGTGTCAGGGGTGTGTTTGCTGGAGGATGGGGAGGGAAGAAAAGAAGTGAGATTGAAAGCATTCTGATTTGAGGAAGTTGCAAAGACAGCAGGTCCTTGGAAACTGGACAGTCTAGACATAGAGGAAGGAATTAAAAAAAAAATAAACCAAAGCAGTGTTTGCATCAAAAACTTCATGAGCATGTCATTGCCTTGAGAGCAAAGATTTTATGTTTTCAAGGCATCAGTTCCCACCAGAATGACACAACCTGTTCAACCCAGACATAAACAACAGGGTACCATGTCTGTCAATTCACAGACACCACCAGATGCTTTATAACAGAAGAGAAAGCAAAGAGGGAAGGCAACAGTTGCTAGTATTGTAACAATGCCCTTGCTTTCACACCTTAGTGAGCCTTAAAGTGACCTGTGAAGCTGTAAACACATTTAAAAGACTCTTTACAGTGTATGGAGGTAGGCATGAGCAATTTTAGGAGAGTTCTAGATGATTCCACAGGGTGGCCAATGTGGGAAACAACTGACTTCACACCTTATTCCTTTAATCTAAAGAACAATCTTATGAGGCAGGCATCATAAAATTTAAAAGCCTGGATTTACAGATAAAGTGATTTGGGTTGTAAGAAAATAGTCATTTGTCCAAGGCCAATGAACAATTAGGCACTTAGCTCTGGAATTAAGTGCAGTGGTGTGATACGATGTTCATGCCTACTCCAATCTATGTTGGGTGGCTCAGGCTGGATGGGAGGCAGCACGAAGTTATTTATCACGTTCCTGGAGGCTGAAACTCCAGGCCAAGGTCTGACACCCCAGCTTTGCAGTTGTGGCTTCAGGATTGCTGTCTTCTTGCTGAGTCCTCATGGCCTGAGAAGAAACAAGGCAGAGGGCTGAGGAGAACAACGGAACGATGACAGGCAGGAGGGAAAGGAGAGAGGAAGATGGCAAGGGAGAAAGAACTCTAATTTGCCTTTTTAGAAGGAGACACACCAGACCAAAGCCTTGTCCTCACAACCTCATTTAACATTATTACCTCTTTATAGCCTGTGTCTCCAAGCATGGTCACATTGGGTGTTAGGTCTTAGCATAAGCTTTTAAGGGAGGTAAGATTCCGTTTGTAGTATATGGAGTTTGGATATTCCTGTGAAGGAAGTAACTAGTAGGTATCCTTGACTTATAAGACGATACTCATATCACACAACAGTGGATTAGCCTATAAAAGTTATCTCCACTCTGATAAAGGATAAGACAGGTTTAAAAACCATAGTTGGATATCAGAAATTCAAGCTTAGATGCCAGAACGCATTTCCTGAAAAGGACTACTCAAGCATATTTAAATGATAAAATAATTGCACAGATTATTTCAGCCTCTGCTTTTGATAAGAAAAAACAAGAGTTTGCTTGGGATAAAGTGATTTTTGTGAATCAGAATATATTCTAAGAAAGATAAAGACTTTAAGGAGCACTTTCACCTGTGGAACCACTATGTGAATAAGAGATGGGCACTTCATCTGTCTCATTCCATGTGGATCTTGGCAATGTTGAGACATTCACCTCTCATATATTTCTCATGAACTTTACTAAAAATAAAGAATAGTTCTTAGCTCTTCATTTTTTTCTTCAGGAATCAATACCCCCTCAGCTTGTAGAGATGGTAAAAGAATACTTCCTTACAGTAGTCTAGTGCCCAGGAGTAGATGAAAATACTTAGTTTTCATTTTTAGATGGGGTCATAGAACCACTATCATTAAGAAACATATCAAATATGACACCCGAACCAGTAAAGCCAATTTCAGATTACAGCAGAGAGTGTCTGGTGGAAGGGAAGTAATGACTGATATGGAACCTGAATCCTAGCAAATTAAGTATGCCTAGTGTAGGAAAAATTTACAATAAAGAATTAACAAATAAATATTTTTAAGAGTAATCCCTAGAATTAATAGAGATTTCATATGGATAATTTTTGTACTTTGAAAACATTCTGAAGACAGAATGGCAGGTCAAGGAAATTCAATACATCTATTTTGGTAAAACATTTGACAATTATAAGTGATTTTGAGATAAAGAAATAAGAATTTTTTGGAAATTCAGATATATGAACTAAAGAAGTCAAAAATTCCTTTAAAATGTATGTTCACTGGTATAGTAAAAGTTTTTGGCCCAACCCAGCCCCATGGTTTGGACCTGTCTGTCATTGCTTTGCTCCCCAAAAATGAGTAAGACATTTATATCAATTACATGTTTCTTGGCCTATGGCTCAGGCATATTGCTAATTAGCTCTTGTATCTTAATTTGACCCATTTTTATTAACTAGTCTTGCCACATGGCCTGTGGCTTACTTATTTTTTTACATTTTGTTTCTTGGGCAGCTGGACCACATCTCCATCCAACTCTGACCTCCTTCCCCTTTATCTATGCTTATATTTCCCACTTGCTTCTAAGATGACTTGCTGTAGGCCAAAACAGTTCTTTTATTATGTAATGACATTCACAGCATACAGAAAGACATCTCACATCACACTGTACTGATATTAACTACGGGAGTGCCTCTAGTAATCATAGTGGTAGTTGTTACTAATATTTGTTTACTGTTTCAGTTAGAAGAAAATGGCCCTCAGAGGGAGGGAAACTATTAGGAGGTGTGGCTTTGCTGGAGGAAGGGTATTGTAGCGGGAAATCAGAATCTACTCAGGTGAATTGATTACATTGGAGTGCTGGAATGGAGAGGGGCGTGGTCAATGGGAAAGAGCTTCAGAAGTAGAGTGCCCAGAGAGAGGACGGGAGACAGGAAGCCAGTGGGCTCTCATGTGGTGCCGGCACATCTCGCGGGGTTTCTGGACCGGTGGTGCAGATTCCAGACGTGTAGTGTGGTGGGCAGGAGCTTTCGGTTGGGAACACTCTGGTCCGCTGTAACCTGACCCTTTCACCTCTTCTTAAAACCTCCCCTGTTCTGTAAGTGATTCTCACAAAATAAGCATCACTTAAAACATATCTCATAGCGGGTCATTACCGCGATAATTGGCGCCTGAACGCGGGGCTGATTCCATGAAGCCTGTCAGGTTCCCCACCTGCGGACCCAGCTGGTCTGAGCAGCCAGTTTGGTTTCAGATCTCCTCTTGCACCCAGCCAGGAGCGGATCTGCCCACGGATCTCCTCCTGCACCCAGCCAGGAGCAGATCTGCGTGGAGATCTCCTGAGAGACGGATTGAGCCGGTTCTGGTGGCGCATGCCCGGTAGGATTTGTTGAAAGAAACAAAGACTCTCCTGGCTGAATTGCCACCTTGTTTTGAGCACCATATACTCAGATTAAACAAGGGCTGAAGGAGCCTTATACAGACTTTTTACAGAGGTTGACTCAGGCTGACAATAGAGCAGTGTCAGATTCAGAAGTTCGGAAACAATTGATACTCTCTTTGTCCTTCAATAATGCTAATATGACATGTAAGAAATTGATCATGCCATTAAAGATCAGAGGTACATCCACAGAAGAATGGCTTCAACTTGCAATTAATGTTGAATATATACACACTGATGAAGAGAATTGGGTAGGACAAGCCATTGCTAGTGTTAAAATGAGAAATCAAAGCATTATTTGTTTCAATTGTGGTAAGCCAGGCCATATACAGAGAAATTGTAGGCAAAGCATACATGGGAATTTTTCCAATCCCAGGAGTGACTTAAACAGAAGGCCATTACCTCCTGAACTATGTAGGAGATGTAACAAAGGCAGACATTGGACAAATGAATGTAGATCTATAAGAGACAAAGATGGCAAGCTTTTAACATCGGGAAACGTAACTCGGGGCTTCCCCTGGGAAGCCCCCAAGAGTCAGACCTCCAAGCCAAAAAAGGTTCAGTCATATCCAGTCACAGTGGAAGAGTAGTGTCCTCAGGACGAGTAACAAATCCCAAGCCTGAAACAGTAGACCATGTAACCATAGACAATAGATCGCTCTTACAAGAGAAGTTGATGGAATACAGTAAACCAATAAAGTGCATATTTTGGTAGACCTCCGTAGATGTACAAAGACCAAAGTTAACCATAAGAATAGGCAATATTTTTATGCGAGGTTTAGTCGACACAGGAGCTGATGTTTTGATCATAACTTCACAGGCATGGCACCCGAGGTGGCCGCTGAAGGAGATAGACATTTAATTTTTAGGTATTGGGACATTGTCTCAGGTAAAACAGAGTGTGAGATGGTTCGAATGCATAGGACCTGAAGGACAGAGAGGAAGATTGAAGCCATACATGGCCAACATAGCAGTGAGCTTATGGGGTCGTGACTTACTGCAACAATGGAACATTCAAATTAAGATCCCTCCAGGCTTAAATATCAACCAAAGACTCAATCATGGACTTGAAAGCAATACCTCAAGAGGCTACGTAAAACAGCCATCAGTACATTCAGCTTGTACAATAACGCAGTCTAAAAGCTACAAGCACCCCAAAGACACTCACAGCCCTGCCTATGAAATGGTTGACAGACAAACCTATTTGGATCCAACAATGGCCTTTGACAGAGGAGAAATTGCTAGCCCTAGAACAACTGGTACAGGAGCAGTTACAAGCTCAGCATATTGAAGAATCAACCAGCCCATGGAATTCCCCTGTATTTGTGGTCAAGAAGAAGTCTGGGAAATGGAGAATGGTGACGGATTTAAGAGCAATTAATAAGGTGATTCAGCCCATGGGCACCTTACAGTCTGGTATACCTTTACCTTCTTTACTACCTAAAGGATGGCCTATTATAGTTATTGATCTGAATGACTGTTTTTTTTGTTGTTGTTTTGTTTTGTTTTTACCATACCTCTACAAGAACAAGATAAAGAGAAGTTTGCTTTCACTGTACCTACTCTCAATAATGCACACCCAGTGAAAAGGTACCAATGGAGGGTCCTTCCACAAGGGATGTTGGATAGCCCCACCCTATGCCAATATTTTGCCTAACAACCATTGGAAGTGATACGCAAACAATTCCCATGATCCATCATTTACCATTATATGGATGATATATTGTTAGCGGACCCAGACATAAACACCTTAGAAAGACTGTTTGAAGAATTGAAGAAGGTGTTGCCTGATTGGGGTCTTCACATTGCCCCTGAAAAGATACAAAGAGGGGATTCTATCAATTATTTGGGATATAAAATAGGCTTGCAAACAATTATACCTCAGAAGGTACAACTTAAGAGGGACAGATTGAGGACACCTAATGATTTTCAGAAGCGATTGGGGGATATCGCCCACATACGTCCGGTTATTGGTATTAAAAACTATGAACTGGTCCATTTGTCCAAAATTTTAGATGGAAATAAGGATCTGAATAGTCCTAGGGAATTCTCTGCTGAAGCTGAGAAAGAATTAGCATTGGTGGAAAAGAGATTACAAGAAGCACATGTTAACTGTATAGACCCAGACCTCGACTGCATCCTGGTTATTTTGCCTTCTGAATATTCCCCTACAGGAGTCATAATGCAAAGAGAAAATATTATATTAGAATGGATATTTCTGCCACATAGACCAAGTAAAAAACTAAAAACATACATTGAAAAGATTTCAGGTTTGATTTTCAAAGGAAAATTCAGGCTTCGACAGTTGACTGGAAAGGATCTGGCAGAAATTGTTGTACCTTTGACCAATGAGGAAATTGATCAATTATGAGCAGACAATGAACCTTGGCAAAAGGCCTGTAGTGGTTTTCTGGGGGAGATTAATAATAAATATCCCTGAAGCAAAAGGATTCAGTTTATAAAGAAAACTAATTGTATTTTCCCCCATTTGGTACAGGATAAACCTATTTCTGAAGCTCCTACATTTTTTACTGATGTAAATAAAACAGGAAAGGCTGGTTATAAATCAGAAAACTTCAGTAAAGTGACATAGAATCCTTATGATTCTGTTCAGAAGGCAGAACTGTATGTCATTATTATGGTGTTATTAGATTTTCCTGGACCTCTTAACCTGATATCTGACTCTCATTATGCAGAAGGAGTTGTATTTCATATTGAAACTTCTGACTTCATTCCTGATGATACAAAATTAACTTTTTTGTTTGTACAGCTACAGGATATCATCAGAAATAGAACACATTCTATGTATATAACACATATCAGGGCTCATTCAGGCCTCCCTGGCCCTTTAGCACAGGGTAATGATGAGATTGATCGGTTATTAATAGGAAATGTGGTAGAGGCCTCAGAATTTCACAAGAGGCATCGTGTCAATAGCAAGGGATTAAAGACGAGTTTTCCCATCACTTGGCATGAAGCCAAGGAAATTTTGCAAAAGTGTAACAAGTGTTCCCTTTACAATCAACCATCCTTACCTTCTGGGAGTACTCCTAAGGGTACAAGGAGCAATGAGATTTGGCAGATGGATGTGTTTCACTTACCAGAATTTGGTAAGATGAAATACATTCATCATGCCATTGATACATACTCAGGAATGCAGTGGGCTACCTCCCTGAGTTCTGAAAATGCTAATGCAGTACTCACTCATCTTTTGGAAGCCATGGCCATATTGGGAATTCCTGATTAAATTAAGACTGACAATGCTCCAGCATATGTTTCCCAGAAAATGAAGCAGATTTTTGGATATTATGAGATAAAGCACTTTACTGGGATACCACACAATCCCACTGGACAACCAGTTGTGGAAAGATCCCATCGCACCTTGAAAGAGATGCTTCATAAACAGAAAGGTGTATGAAATAACCCAGGGAAAGATTACATAGTGCCTTGTTGACATTAAACTTTCTTAATGCTGATGAAAAAGGAACTTCAGCTGGAGAGAAACACTGGGTAATAGAAAGGACTTCTGAGTTGAATCAACCTGTTTATTTCAAGGATGTACTAACTTCAGAATGGAAGCCAGGGAATGTGCTTCGTTGGGGTAGGGGTTTTGCTTTTGTTTCCACAGGAAAAGAGAAAATATGGGTATCAACAAGATTGATAAAGAACCTAATTGAAAAGGAGAACCCTCCTGAGAAGGAGTAATGGCTCATGTGCCGATAAGACAATTGGATATGTGGTAAGGAACATTCACTTAACTAAGGTGGGACAGGGTCTTAATTTTGTTTTTACAGAAGAATGGATACAACCCTCTTCACAAAGCTAAAAGGATGCTGAATGCTCAGACTTTTGAAACGTTAAAAGGACTACAGGGAATTACAAGGACACCTGACACTGACAGGCACTAAGGGTAATTTCTCTATTCTCACAACTGTACATCTATATCTAATGATTATGTATTTATATATATATAAAGGTATAAAGGAGGTCCTGGTTTGGTAACAAAAAAGGCTGGCTTTGAAGATGGAGCAAGTGGCTTTCTCCCTCTCTAAATCCAAGCGTATTGGTAAATAAAACCTTAGAGACTCTGTCTCACATCAGAAAAGCCACCTGAGGTGAGACAGAAAATAGATGAAATATATAGGGACCAATATTATCTCACTTTTGTTTTAAATCTTAAATCTTACTTCTTTCTACATTTCTTACTCTCTTAATCTAAAAATCTTGTCTGCACAAAATTCTTTCTGATGGTTCAATATCTTCAGTTAATAGTATTCATTGGATTCCCCACTATAAAAAACAATTTCTCCTACCAGCATTCTCCAAGGCATCCAGAAGGAAGATGGGGCCCCACCAAAAAAAAAAAAAAAAGAAAAAAAAAGAAAAGAAAAAGAAATAGAAAGACCCTTGAGACAGAGAAAGAAGGAAGCTGCTGTATGTCACTCAGTGATCATTTTTGAGGTATAAACCAATCAGGACAATTGTAAGATTGTTTCATATCATATCTTTAACAAGAATTTCAGATGAACTCACTCAGTACGATGAGAATGGTTATCTACGCTTATGGAATGGTTATATATATATATACATATATATATATGTTTACAGTTACTTCATCAGGGCTTAACCATTGTTTAGTTTACAGGACCCCACAGAGATATCGTCGCCCACAGGTCAGCATGAAGCAACTTAATGAAAGAACTACGTCCCTTTCCCGATAAGTTGGTCATTCTAGGGAGGGTTATGGTCAATTATCATTTTGATACGATGGTTATAAGTTAATCTTGGGTAGAGGATAGAATGATATTATAGATGTAGAAATTTAAAAAGAGATAGGGAGAGAAAGAAGGAAAAGGGAATAGATAGATCATTATACTTGCAAACAACTATTAACCAAAGGATGAATGAAAAATGAATTGTCATGGTACAAATGTTTGTATATTGATACAAATGGGAAATCAATCTATATGTTTGATTGGGATAATATATACTTTGATACAAAGCTGAATGTATAATTGCCTTAATTTGCACGTGTCTACCTCTGTTTAAAATATTTTGCACATTGATGTGTATTAAGTGCATTGCCATTTCCATAATGTAATTTCTACCTCTAATTATTTATGCTAGTCATAACATTTGTTGTAATATATACACAAGTTGTTTTATATAACTCTGTTAACATATATTTATATATATAATGATATATAGTTAGGATATTGTCATTTGATACAAAATGTGTATTTTGGTCAATATTCATAAGATTGTTATACTTGAAATTATTTGGAGGAGCTGTACACTCATTTTTGGAATGCCTGTTTTTACAATGTTAGCTTCACTTTCTTGGTTGATTGGGATTGCAGATTATGGTTTCTCAGATTTGCCACCTAACAGTCAGGATACTCAGGCTTTTTGGAAACATGTTAAAATACACCCAATAGATAGGTGTCTTCAACCACTTCATAGACCGAGAGAATATGGCATTCAAGATTTTGTTATCTCTAATTTGGCCTTGAGAGACATGACAACTCCTGGCATCACCGTTCCTTTCTCAAGGTGATGTTGAGCATCACAGACATCCTGCAAAGAGATTGTCTTGTTTGGTGAATAATGGCCTGAGGGGCAAAGGACGGCACTTGCCCTGACTGCTGTCAGCGTCCTCTCTGTCCGATACGGAGGAGCAGGATGAAGGATAGAGACTGTCGAAGCCTGCCTAGACAGGATGAGACAGTCCTACCGAAAAATACCCTGCTTCTGTGGAGACTTGTCAGATATCATAGGCCAGTAGCCACAAGGATGGATGCTCCCGTTGTACAGAGAAGTGGTGGATGACTGTCCAGGTAGTTAACTGTCCTTGTCTTCTCCTAAATTTTGGAAGTTACTTTATCATGCTTCCAACTTCAGGTATATATTTTCCTTCTCAGGTCTTGATGGTGTTGAAGACTGGATAGTTGAGGTTGTTATTACTTCACATCTCAACAAAGACACTCAGGTATTAGAACTTTATTGTTTGAGATAAACAGCTTTGAAGCAATCCCTGTGCATCTCCTCGTATCAACATTCTAGACATTAAATTGCACCTTGCATTTGTTATCTGCTAGTGGTAATTTGACCTCACTTATGTTAGTACCTTTCTCTTCCCCAGACATCGCCTTATGATGACCCCTATAGTATGTAGTTTTATACTTAGTTTAGAACCTTCTTATTCAGACAAAAGGTGGAGATGTAGCGGGAAATCAGAACTGATTTCTATTTCTCCTCAGGTGAATTGATTACATCAGAGTGCTGGAATGGAGAGGGGCATGGTCAAAGGTAAAGAGCTTTGGAAGTAGAGCGCCCAGAGAGAGGACGGGAGACAGGAAGCCTGCGGGCTCTCACACGGTGCCGGGACCTCTCTCGGGGTTTCCGGACCGGTGGTGCAGGTTCCAGATGTGTAGCGTGGTGGGCAGGAGCTTTCGGTTGGGAACGCTCTGGCGCTCTGTAACCTGACCCTTTCATCTCTTCTTAAAACCTCTCCTGTTCTGTAAGTGATTCTCACAAAATAAACATCATTTAAAACATATCTCACGGTGGGTCATTACCGCGATAGGGTATCTCTATGGAATAATGCAAGGTTGGGTTAATTATGTGGTAGGTATTGGGAAGGGTTCCTGTGGGCTTCAAGCTTTTCTCATACCCCTAGAAATTCCTTCTCAAGAAAATCATTGGAAGATAGAGACAATGCATAACAAGAGAGTTTCACTCAGCTTTCCTTAGCAGACAGGACTAGGGTTTGGCTGTGAGGAGCTCCTCTAGCCACACCTAAAAGAGGGGACCTTGCAAGGCCAGGCCCTACCTCCAACTGTGTCAGCAGAAAAGGACTGAGAATTTGAAATTCAGACCCCTGTCTAGAGCAGAGTCAGAGATCAAGTGGACTACTTGCTGAGAGGAGACAGGAGACACATAAGTCCTCTTGTCACAACTGGACTAGGAGCTACCTAATCATGAACCACTGAAGCCATGGACAGACGCCAGTGCAAAAATATATATAACAATATAGAGAACAACAAGGCAACAACAGAAGAAACTGGAGATTCTACAACTACAAGACATGAACAGGGTAATGAAGAGGAAACAGAAGGAAACAACACCAAAAACACCTTTATGAAGATTATTGAAGCCTTCAAAGAAGATATAAAAAAAATCCCTTAAAGAAATAGAAGAAAATACAAACAAAAAATTGGAAGAGATGAATAAATCCATGAAAGAAAACCAAGAAAAAGAAAACCAAAAAGTGAAAGAAACATTCCAGGAATTAAAAATTGAAATAGAAGCAATAAAAAAAGGCACAAAATGAGGCAAAGGTGGAAATAGAAAATTTGAAAAAAAGAGCTGGAACTACAAATACAAACATAACCAACAGAATCTAAGAGATGTAAGACAGAATCTCTGGAGTGGAAGACTCAGTAGCAGAAATAGATATATCAGTCAAAGCAAATACTAAGACCAAAAAAGCCATATCACAAAATGTCAGGAAATCTGGGACAACATGAAAAGACCTAACCTGAGAATAATAGGAATAGAAGAAAGAGAAGAATACCAACTCAAAAGCACAGATAATGTATTCAAAAAATCATAGAAGAAAACTTTCCTAACTTAAAAAGGAAATGCCTATAAAGAAACAAGAAGCTTACAGAACACCAAATAGATATGACCCTAAAAGAAGCCTGCTTACCACGTAATAATCAAACCACAAAACATACAGAACAAAGAAAAAATTTTAAGAGATGCAAAAGAAATGGGCCACCTTACTTATAAAGGCAGACCCATCAGAATAACACCTGACTATTCAGTGGAAACGATGAAAGCAAGAAGGGCTTGGTCAGAAGTAATACAGACACTAAAAGAGCATGGCTACCAACCTAGACAACTATACCTAGCAAAATTATCAATCACCACAGATGGGGTAAACAAGATATTTCATGACAAAATCAGTCTAAAACAATCTGGCCCTCAAGAAAGCATTAGAGGGAAAACTCCAACCTAAGTTTCCCAGATACGCCCATGAAACCACAAACATTCAATAATCCCACAGAAAAAAAAACAGAGAAAATACCACCACCAAAAATAACAGAAAATATCAATCAGTGGTCACTAATATCCCTTAATATCAATGGACTCAATTCACCTATAAAAAGACACGCACTAACATAATGGATACAACAACAGAAGCCATCCTTCTGTTGCATACAAGAAACACACCTCAACCTTAAAGACAGACACAGGGTTAGAGTAAAGGGTTGGAAAAAGATTTTCCAATCAAATGGCCCCAAGAAACAAGCTGGGGTTGCAATCCTAATATCTAACAAAGTAGACTTTAAGCTAAAATCAATTAAAAGGGACCAAGTGGTCATTACTTATTCATCATAGAAAAAATTGGTCAAAAGGAGATTTCAATCCTGAAAATTTATGCCCCTAATATAAGGGTACCTACCTATGTAAAAGAAATACTGCTAAAGCTCAAATCACATATCAGTTCTCACACCCTAATAGTGGGAGACTTCAATATCCCACTTTCACCTCTGGATAGGTCAACCAGACAGAGACTCAATAGGGAAATAATGAGTCTAACAGAGGTTATGATGCAAATGGATTTAATAGATATTTATAGAAGCTTCCACCCAAATGCAAAGGAATATACATATTTCTCATCACCACATGGAACTTTCTCTTAAATTGACCACATAGTTGGTCATAAAGCAAATATCAATAGATACAAAAAATGGAAATAATCCCTTGTATCATATCAGACCACCATGGTCTAAAGTTAAACTTCAACAACATCAAAAATCACAGACATTCTACCAACTCATTAAAACTAAACATCGCTCACCTGAATTACATCTGGGTCAAGGAAGACATCAAAGTCTTCCTAGAATTTAATGATAATCAATCCACAATGTATCCAAACATATGGGACACAATGAAAGCAGTCTTAAGAGGAAAATTTATAGCACTAGATGCCTATATAAAAAGCCTAGAGAAATCCCACACAAGAGAACTAACAACACAGCTGAAAGCCTTAGAACAATTAGAAGCAAACTCACCTAGAAGGAGCAGAGGGCAGAAAATAAACTTAGAGGTGAAATCAAGCTTTAACAAATGGTGTTGGCATAGCTGGATAGTAGTGTGTAGAAAAATGCAAATAGATCCAAGCCTGTCACCCTGCATAAAACTCAAATCCAAGTGGATCAAAGACTTCAACATAAACCCAGCCACACTGAACATGATAGAAAAGAAAGTGTGAAATACCCTCCAACTATTTGGCACAGGCGACCACTTCCTAAATATAACACCAGTGGCACAGACACTAAAAGCAACAATCAATAAGTGGGACATCCTGAAACTGAGAAGCTTCTGCAAAGCCAAGGACACAGTCAATAAGACAAAACGACAGCCTACAGAATGAGAAAAAATTTTCACTAGCCCTACAAGTGACAGAGGACTGATCTCTAAAGTATATAGAGTACTCAGAATACTAGAGCCCCAAACCTTGAATAATCCAATCAAAAAATGGGGCTCAGAACTAAAAACTAGAATTCTCAGCAGAAGAACTACAAATGGATAAAAGGCACTTGCAAAAGTGCTGAACATCTTTAGCCATTAGAGAAATGCAAATCAAAACAAATTTGAGATATCACCTTACACCTGTCAGATTGGCTAAGATAAAAGACACAGATGACAGTCTATGCTGGAGAGGTTGCAGAGCAAGGAGAACACTCATCCATTGTTGGTGGGAATGTAAGCTGGTTCAATCTTTCTGGATTGCACTGGTTTCCCAGAAAACTAGGAATCAATCTCCCCAAAGACTCAGCAATACCACTACTGGGCATATACCCTAAAGATGCAATTCACACTCCAAAGGCATTAGCTCAACTATGTTCATAACAACATTATTCATAGCAGCATGAACCTGGAAACAACCTAGTTGCCCCTCAAATGAAGAATGGATTAACAAACTGTGGTACATCTACACAATGGAGTATTATTCAGCAGTGAGAAAAAAATGATATCCTAAAATTTGCAGGCAAATTTATCAATTTGGAGAATATCCTCCTGAGTGAGGTCTCGCAAACTCAGAAAGATAAACAAGGGATGTACTCATTCATTAGTGGACTTTAAACAAAAAAAGCTAAGCATGTCCAAGCTGCAAAACACAACCACTGAAGATCTCCGTATCTGAGACACTTTGGATGGCACCTTGGAGCCCATTCCCTCCAGAGGAACAGCTGATTCAATCTTGATGTGGGGGTGAGGAAAGCAGATTTGCCTGGAGTGGTATTGAGCTAAGCCACCTTGGGACCTTTGGACCTTGCTGGGAAGGAGACAAACTGATGGAGAGAAGAGTGAGTGACTGGGAGGGGCAGGAGGGGGAAGGGAGCCTGAACAAGGGGATACATGGATAAAAAAAAAAGTGACCTTTTTTTCATAATAAAAAAAAAGTCATGAAATTTAAACAAGTTTGAATCTGTAAAGAATTTAGAGGCGGCGTCCCAGCGCACTCTGGAGCAGGGGCAGCTGAACTCTGCACCTGGCCACACCCGCAGCTCCTGCTGCTCAGGGAATCTACTAGGAGCCCTACTGCGACCCTGAACTGAGTGAACTGAGCAAACCAACTGCAGGGGTCTCTGAGGGGCGGATTCGAACCCTGACCAGAGGTGAGGAGGGCTCGGCGGGCCTCA
>PVIH01018091.1:0-39651 GCA_004025045.1 Sigmodon hispidus | reverse complement strand
TTTTTTTTTTTTTTTTTTTTTTTTTTTTTTTTTTTTTTTTTTTTTTTTTTTTTTTTTTCTGTTCTCAGGTCCCTCCTCCCATTCTCCTGGCATCTGAGGTCTCCCAGGGTCCTCTCAAAGCTATCCCTCCCCACTAGCCTCTCAAAGCTCCCTCAGTGATCTTCATGGAAAGAGTTCCAATCAGGGCTCCTGAAGCAGACCCTATACCCTACACATGTCCTTAGGATTCTGGATCAGGAGGGTGGGGCTGTGATCTTGGCAGGACAAATAGTTCTCATTCTGCAGGCCCCAGAGGCCAGGACAGAGTTTTAAATAGTCAGCGACAGGCTGATTGTGTTGTCAGCATTGACTGAATCAGGTTTAATTGTTGGTTGGTGCTGAAGTGATGAATGAGAGGCAGCTTTAAATAGGATCCCTACGTGTTTCAGCCTCACCCTGGGTGGGAACTCTGAGTGTCTGTCTGTGTCTTCTATTCAAAGAGTACCCCGGAGGCACAGGCTGTGGAGGGCTGCCAGGCCCAGCTCCACCTGCTTCCTAGGGGTGGGTCTGGAGTTCCTGGACAGAGATCCAAAAGGGACTTGATGAGAGTTAGAGAAGATAAGAGCTTGATGATATAAATAATCTATGCATCAATCCATCTATCCATCATCATTTTTCTCACTGAATCCTGCCTGTCACAGGCCCCATGGTGGCCCACCTGCTGCTTTCCTGGCTCCACTTTGTTCCCCATTCATCAGAAGAGGCGTCTGTAAAGAAAGCAGGTATATAACTGGAGTCCAAACTCAAATGCCTTGGCGCTGTTCCCAAACCAGCTGTCACCAGGCTCCTGGTGTCCCTTTGCTGACCAACCTGAGGACTGGTCTATCTGACCCAGTGAAGGCCAGGAGAGGAGAAGGCCTGGAGAACACTGGCACCATGCCAAAGAAGGGCTCAGGTTGCCAATGGGTTCTTGAGCTCCTCTACCCCACAGCCTGCTGGGATTGTTCAAGGGGAAACCCAAGAGGGAAAGACAGTAGCCTTGAAGGGCAGGCAGAGGTCTTCAGGTGGGTGCTTGTGGCTGAAGCAGGGGCCACCTTCTTACTCCCAGCCTCCAGCTGCAGTCCTCGTGGGTAGCAGTGGTCCCTTCCACACCCACACCCCTGCTCTCTTTGTCCAGATGCCTTCAAGATGTGTGCTTATTCTTAGCCATCTTTTGACTTTTACCACAAACCCCATGTTGGGGGTGAGTGTTCGTATAATTCTTTTTAGCTTGTTGAGAGTGTGATGACTCAGCAGACCCTAGGTGCATGTAATGGTACAACGACAAAAGGGTTGGTGGGTACCAATGGTGCCAGTTGACTCTGCTAAGATAAACTGACAGTGGGTTAACAGCAGAAAAGGGACCCAGGTGGCTCCTGGGATAAGAGCACTTGCTGTTCCTGCAGAGGACCAGGGTATAGTTCCCAGCAGCCACATGGTGACTCCTAACCCATCTGTAACTTCAGTTCCAGAGGATCCTGCGCCCTCTACTGACCTTCGTAAGAACTGCATGCATGTTGTGCACAGACATACAAATGGGTAGAATGCATCCCCACACAAAATATAAATAAATAAACTTTCTCCTCCCCCCTCCTTATTTTTTGTTTTTTAAAAAGGCCAAGTGGCTAAGTTTAAATAGCATTCTGGGTTACAGAAAAGGATAAACTAGGGACTTGGGATTCTAGGAATCTGGCTGAGGAGGGATTCCGCAGGATGAACAAAGGCTATCTTCAGCACAGAAAGCTACTGTAGCAGGTCTTTGTGGGCGAGTATCTGATCTGCAGTCCCCTCTTCTTTGATTTTATTCGGGACCAGGGAAGAGACCATGACAACGTTAACTCCTTTGGAACAACTCTCCCTCACAGAGGGGGCCTCTTTCTATGCCCCAGGAAGGAAAAGAGAAAAGGGATCCAGAAGCCAAGCCAGAGTGGCCCCAATTCTCCAGGTCAAAATCCTTGTCATTCAAATATTCCATGCTTAGGAGAGTTTTCTGAGCCCTAACATTATCTTTAGGTTTGGGGGTGTTTGTTGTTGTTTGGTTGGCTTTTTTATTTATTTATTTTGCATTAAAAAGGCTCACAGAAGCTGAGGTACAAAATTGAGACTTTTGAAGAGAGGGGAAAAAAAAAGATAATCCTGCCAAGCCAGCCTGGTGGGAGGGTGGGAAGATCAGGAGGCAGGATGCTGCGCTGCTAACCAGGGAAGTGCAGAACCTTCCCCAATCTCTCATCACCTGCCCCCCCCAAACTCAGGAAGCTGGTATTACCGAACGCCCACTTTTGATGAAGGGAGAAACTGAAGTAGCTGTCGTCCGTAATGCCCACTCAAGAGGAGAGACGCCAAGGGTTGGAGAGACTCACAGAGCTATAACAGAGGATGAGACTATGAATGTCGCCACTGACTGGCCGATCATGCGAGAGCAGTGAGTGAAGGGTTTTAGATATCTTCTTTTCTGATGCTTAACCAACCAACGCAGTAGATGTAATACTTTTCCTTTGATGGAAGCCCAAAAGTATTAAGAAATGTACTCACACATCCTACGGGTGGGAAGTCAGAGGCAAGGCTGATTTCTCACACCTCTACAGGGATGACAGGGTCACCTGGCACCATCTTTTCATCTCTAAAGGATAGTCATGGCCAATGATGGAGATAGGGAATTCTTCTCTTTGCCTGAAACAAGGTTTGGAACTAGGGTGATTGATGGGTAAAAATGACAAGTTGGCAAATATTACCTCAACCCCCAAGAAGCATTGACACAATCTTTCCTTAAATTTAAGGAACACAGATGAACTCAAACAAAGTTCAGGTGAATGTCTGGCGTAAGGGCTTTAGAAGACAGCCCTGGGGCAGCCAGGGCCTCCACTTAGCACACTAGTTTCACTAGGGATCTGCCTGCTTCACCTCTCCAGGTCATCATCTTTTGCATGTTTGTAAACATGGGAAAACCAGGCTTCTGGGGAGGTGGCTGTGGAGACTCTGAGCTATGAAGTAGGGTCCAAAAGTACTTTTTTTTTTAAAAAACTTTATTTATTTATTTATTTGCCTTGGTATTTGCCTGGAACTGGAACTACAGACAGTTGTTAGCTGCCATGTGGGTGCTGGGAATCGAACCCGGGTCCTCTGGAAGAGCAGACAGTGCTCTTAACCGCTGAGCCATCTCTCCAGCCCCTCAAAAGTACTTTTGCAGTGGTACCCCGATGTGAGCGGACCCTGAAGCCCAGCCAGTGAGGGCACGGGCCAGGGGGCACTAGCTTCCTCTTGAAGCTCAATGTGACTTGGCTCACTCACACTGGCTACAGGCCCTGGCTTGTTGTGGCATTTGCTGCAGGATGCCAGATACACAGGTGGGCATATGCCAGGTTTAGGGAGGAGATGGGTGGAGAGCTATTGATGGGGTTGGCTCACAGTACCAGTATGACTTCTCGGAGGTGAGGCCTGAGAGAGGAGAGGTGAATCTCATGATCTGCCTGACGCAAGTTATCTCATTTCCTTCTCAGAGCACACACTGCTGTGATGGCGTCATGCGTGTGGGAGAGGAATGGGAACCGACAGTGGCCGGCCACATTCTCTAGCCCTCTTCCCACAGAGGCGTCCAGAGCCTCTCTCTCTGCAGTGCCAAAATAAACTTGCATTGTTTCCAAATGTACAAGAGGCCTCAAGTGAAGTGGTGTCTGCCAAACCCTAAAAGGAAGGAAGACCGAGGGAGGAGAAGGGGGTGCCTGGACCAAGGGAGCAGGTTCCCCGCTGCCCTCCCGTCCCTGACTTTCTTCTGTCTTTTAGAAAACTCCAGATAAGCAAATCCTAGAGGATACTGGGAAAACTGAGGCTATCAGGGGACAAAAAAGAGGCCATTACCCCATTTTATTGAGTGATAGTTATCTTCTCAGTACTTTGTTCCACGGTCATGTGAGTGGGCTTGGGAATACATAAACAGTGACTTCAGTTCAAATACTGAATCTGCTATTCATTTGCTGTGTGGCCTGGGCAGACACTTAACTTCTCTGAGATTCTGTTTCCGGTAGGCGAAGTGGAATCCTAACTGTCATACTTAGGATGGCTCTCTCGACGTCTAAGTCAGATGATGCCGTAAGGGCTTAGCTTAGTGTACGGCACAAAAATGTGTTGTTTAATATGTGGTTGGTAATAATTATAACATTAAAAAACTTTCTGAATAATACTGAGAGGTAGTTATTGTTATATAAAAACATTACAGCTTAGCTTTGGAAAATGAGGGTCAAGAAAGGTCAGAACACCATTCTAAGGGGCAGGTTCTGAGACCCAGGCCTGCAGTACCTCATCTGAGACAGGGTCTGACAGAGCTTCCTGATTCAGATGTCAAACAGCTCTAAGACTGTGACCTGAGAACTACATCAGAGGCCATGGGCATCTCTCTAGGCTCCATAGGTTTGGCCATGATCTCTTTGGACCTGGCTGGCTACTAAAGTCTTAGCTTCCTATTGCCAGCTCCAGGCTTCCTCATCTCAGATCATCTGTCTGGAGTAACCGCCTACAGCTTGGGCCCCACCCCCAGCATCATCTACACAGTTGGACCCCAGACCCTGCACAGCTGGCTTCCCTTCCCCACACAGATGTTATGAAGCTGAGTCAGAAGCATCGACTCCTGGCACAGTCACTCACTAGCTGGGTGACTTGTGATGAGGGTTTTGCCCTCCCTGAGCCTTGGCTTTGGCTTTTCTTGTGTGGAACGCTGAGCTTTGCAACTAGCTTTCTGAATTCCTGCAGGACTTACTGAAGACAATGCACAGAGCAGCAAGTGTTTGAAGTTATCAGCTCCCTTTCCTTCCACCCTTTCCCATTGCAAGATGAGCTCCTGCCCCCCCCCTTCCCATCCCACTGTTCTTGACCATGGAACCGTGAATCCTAGGCAGGTGCCTATTTTTCATTCTGATATGTATTTTCTGCATGTCATCCTTAATGAAAGACGGGTAACTCATGTATTTGTTTCATTAAATGCTGCCCCCACAAAAGTGTGGGTTTGTGCTAGCTCCAGAGACTGTCAACTGGAAGGTATCTCAGAATTCCTCATAAATCACAGTTTCATTTTTCTGCCAAACCTGTCAATTTTCTCCGACTTGAAGAAAGTGGGAAGCGGTGCTGGGCTTGGGCTGCTGGCTAGTCTAGGCTCTGCTAACTAACTCTGGACAAGAGCAAACTTCCCCGGGCTCCCCAAGCTCCGGCATCACTTCTAAAACCATGTGACATGTATATGTTGGGCCCTGCAGGTTTCCTTTTTCTTTCCAGTTTTAAAATTCTGGATCTTCATTCTTTCTTCCCCTGTGCCTCCTTCCCCCCATCCCAGCCTCCGTCCCCCATCCCAGCCTCCGTCCCCCCATCCCAGCCTCCTTCCCCCCATCCCAGCCTCCTTCCTTGTAACTCTCTTCCCATTCTCTTCCCCATGCTCTCCCACAAAGCTATCTATCTCCCCTGCCAATCAGGTCAAATCAGCCTAGACTGTGGAGAAAGCAAAACACATCTTCGCATTCCTGGCAGAGGACAATCTTCCAGTGCCCCTTATTGTAAAAACAGCCCTTCTTTGGGGTGGAAATAAGGGTAGCCAAAATGTGTGGTTCTGTCTTGGGGTTCAGAAAGGGGCAGGGGAAGCTTTGTCTGTGGAACTGCAGAGAGATGGATTTAGATGTCAAAGGGCAATCTCTTCCCTGCCTGTGGCATTAGAAAGGACTCCGGGGACAGCTTGAGAGAGTGTGGGTCAACCAGCAGCGGGACACAGGGGTCTGAGGGGGGATGTAGAGTTCCGAGTACACAGAGGAAGATCTCCGGGGGTGAAGGTCTGGGAAGGAATTTGGCCTCCTGAAAACCAGTTAGAACCAGTTTCTAGTGGAAAAAAGGACTGGAGAGTTAAGATGTGTCAATTTCTTTACCACCAGGTCATCTATGTCACTGAGGGTGAGTCTATAAACAGGGAATCAGAAAGGTCATTGAGACCAGAGACTGAAAAGGGGAGGGGTTAAGAGCAACTGGTCAGAACAAGGATGGTGGGACAGAGGGACAAGGGAAGGAACTAGAGGGAGAGAAAAGGGGGAACGATGGGTAGAGACAAAAGAGAGGGGGAGGGAGGGAGAAGGAAAGAGGAAACCTGGTGATGTCTTTAATACTGGTACTTGGGAGGCAGAGGCAGGCAGATCTCTGTGAGTCTACATTCTTGGAATGAACTCTGTACACTCACAGAGGTCCTGTAGACTGGTCTACAGAGTTCATTCCAAGACATCCAGGGCTACATAGAGAAACTATATTTTGAGAGAGAGAGAGAGAGAGAGAGAGAGAGAGAGAGAGAGAGAAAAGAGTGGGGATCTAATACTGCCTGTCCTAGGCCCATCCTCCATGACAGTGGTCAGCAACACACAGCAAGTACCTGACCTCAGCCTGCAGAGATTTCCACACTTCTGAGTCCTCATGATGCATTGCTTTATGGGCTCTCCAGGGAAAGTAGATTTAGAATTTTCCATCACACTACTCAAAGAACAAAAGGAAAACCAGAACTGTGGAACTTCTCAAAGATGTGGTTGGCAGGTCCCTGTAGCATGATTAGACATGGAGATGGTAAGACTTAAGAATACAGAGTGCAATACCTTTTCCATTACGTCACTCAATATTCTATAGTCTTGGGATGCACTCAATCTATATAGAGACTTGAAAAACTCACCACTTTACAATATCATTGGAACATAGGTAGGTGTACTATGTTCATGGATTCATACTAAATGGAATGTACTACACCCCAATATTTCTAAGAATATCTTTTAATGACCACTTTTGAAATCTAATTATTTTATAGACATGCAGGTTAAGTGTGGGTATATACTTAACTTTTGTTGCACATGTAGATGATTACTTAAAAATTTATTTTTCTCTATGTTTATTGGTAATATGTGTGATTATATATCAATGGATTTTTTTGCATGTCATTTTATACCCAGTAGTCATGCTAACCATATTTATACATGATTGGATTTTTTTTATCAACAGAACAATATTATCTGTAGACACTTAAAGTTTTATTTTCTCAACTTTTAAAATGTATGGATTGGATAATATAGACAAGAGTGTGTGGGGGGTAAATGTCCTTGTTCCCTCTCCACCCCAAAGGCAGGGATTTGACAAATGGTCCCTGGAGTCCTTCCTTCCTAGGACAAAGTTTTTGTTTTTCTTCATGTTCATCTTTCTGTCTAAGGCAACTACTCTTAGTTTTATAGAATTTTGCCCATAATAATTGTAGTTTATATCCAGTCTTTTGATAGTTGCATGTCTGCGGCCTCACGTAAAAGACTCTGAGGTCTGATTGATTGATTATTTTGTAACATTTTTTACTGGTTGAGTCATTTCCTTCCCAAACTCTCAAACCATTTCTAGTTCACATTTTGGGGCATGACTAAGCTTCCCAAGAACTGTGATAACTGAAATTGGCTCTGTCATCTCCTTTTTAATAGAATGCTCTCTGGACTCTCTCGGGGTGGGAGAGATGAACTGTAGCTTGGGTTCTATATCCTAATCCACCTGAAAGATGTAGTGCTAAGGGTGTCCAGGCTACATGTGGGTTTAGGAACACCAGCGATGGCCACCAGGTTTGCCAACATTTGCCTTCCCTCAGCAGAGAAATGTCTAATGTTCTAGCAGACTTTTCTTAATTAGAGCTGACGTGACAAGCAGCTAGTGGCAGAATGTCTGTGGCGTTGATGGGAACTCATATTGTTTAGGGTCCCCCTATGAGGACCATAGAGTATGTTTATTCTGGAACTGAAAATCAGCACAACCGGATGCTCCTGTTGAACTTCTCTGCGTGGGGTTAAACTTCCTGGGATAATTATTAGGTAACCCATTTCCTATAAATATTACTGTTCTAGGTTTTGTTGTTCCTGGAAGCAATGTTTGATTTGCAGATTTTGGAAAGCAAGCCATTGTCAAGAAAAAAAAAAAAAGACTTATTTTATAAATGAATCTCATTTAACACACAAAGTGTGAGGCCTGGATGAATAGATCTTGAGATAATGATGGGAAAACCTGAGCTTTCTATCATAGTTATCTGTGGGAAGAGAGAGGGGACAGAGTACCCAAATCAGGCATGGGCTCTTTGCTGTCACTTCCATTGCCAACCCCACCACTCTCTTCCTCAGTAGGCCAGGACACAGCCTGGCACATTGGGAGCTTTTGAAGAACACAGAAGTATGACCGTGACAGTGGGTATCTGAGTTAGACCCATAGGTGTGCAGCTCATGACTTCAGGCTCACCTCTCACTCAGAAGGCAGTAAGGATTCTGGATGCATAGAGAACACAGACTGTTTCCCCCAGCTGCTGGGAAAGCATAACAGCCAATCATTTGCCATGCCAGGGGACCAAGGGATATTCAAAGGACTGGGAAATACCTGTGTCATCCAGGCCACCCACGAAGGGTGATTGTCAACTACTAAGGCAAACCAGAAAGTTTATCAAATTGGGTAACAGGTGTTCTCCACAGGCCTCTACCCAGAAATAATAGATAAGCTGTAAGGAAAAAACAAATTGAAATCACACTCCCCCATAATCACATGGTACAGATGTGTGCATGGCTCGCCCCACACACTCTATGAACTCTGATCTCTTTATGGTATCTTTTTAGTTGAAGATCTGGTAACAAGTCTTCCAGTGTGGGCATGACAGGCCTGAGTTCTACACTCAGCTGCACTACAAGGTTGGGGACCCCAGGTACTTTAACATTTGTGGGTCTCTTTTCTGTCCTCAAATGAAACATGATTTTGTTGGCATAGAGACTGATCCATTAATATTAGACATTGATGCATTTTCTTTAACCTAATTGTTCTTGTTAAACTCTAGTTACAGAGGAAATTTTTAGATATTTTCATGCTCTCTGAAACATGACAGTACCTAGGGACCTGGGTGACCAACCTTTTCCTCAGCTTGGCCACACCTCCCTATTCCCAGTGTCTTCTTCTATAACTGGATTTATTGGACTTCTAGAAGGACTTTGACATGTGGTGATAAGACAGGCTTCCTTTCTTCGTTCCCATCATTTGCCCTTTCAATTTTTAACTCAGTGATCTTGCTTCATATGTGGTTTTCATTGTGAGTCACCTTTAAAGTTCTCTTTGGAAGTAGGTGGGGTATAAATTCTAAATAAGAATTCCTTTTCACTTCCTCAGCATTTAGCACAATGCCTAGCTTTGTGTTCTCAGCCCTTGTTTGTTGAGTGTGCCGGTAAATGGCTGCCTCCCTTTCCAGCCTCCACCCACCACCCTGTCCCACCAGGCCTGACAGAGTCTGGGAGTATGACCCTTCCTTTCTTCCTCATCTCTTTTGCCTCCCTGGAGAATTCTCAGGTCCTGTGCTCTGTGGCTGAGTCTGAGGAGCCACTCACTCACTGTCAGGCAGACTGGATGCTCAACCTGTGACCCTGGGCCGCCAGCACCACCAGGGAGGGAGCTGGAGCCCAACAAGAGTGAGATATACCCAGTAAGCAGAAGGACTGAACCTGGATCCCCTGATCCACCATGGCAAAGTGAAGGGTGCTAAGCCCCTATGATTTCCGCCTCCAGAGACCAGATTGGGTTTCCTACTGCAGTTTAAGGCAAACCCTATCTCTATCCCTGGGGGTGTGGTTAGTTGTACCTCTGTCTGTCAGGCCCCACCACTCACCATGCTGGAAGCATGTGCTAAAACCTGCTGCCACAATGGAGGGAGAGTGCCAAAAGCCAGCGTGGGTAAGAGAGCCACCGAGAAGGAACGAGGGGTCTTAACTGGCTTCTTCTTTCATCACCAGCCCTTTGAGCACTTGTTACCCACAAGGCACTGGGCCCTTCAGATTGCACCAGAGCCTTCAAGTTAGAGCCAGGGCCTGGCATTATCTGCTGGTCAGCATGTGTGTAGAACCACACACACTCACGGAGGCGTTCACACATTTTCACCCTCCAGGGCTGCCTGCTTGTAAGAAGCAGTGGGGAAAAAAAAAATCTTCCTACTCGCTCAAGAGAAAGCAAAACAAAATTGCCCCACGGTGGGGCAGAATCTGCTATTTCAAAAGAGAAGCATGTGCAAGCCTATTTAAGTCCTGTTACACCAACACCTCCTTTCTGCAACCCTAGCCCACCCCCTCAATCTGCCGCATTCAGGGATCTGGGGCTCTGAGCTTTGGAATGAAGTAAGCAGATTCAATGATGTGTCAGGGTTGGGAGCAGGAGAAGAAAAGAAGGTGGGTGAATAAGACGGAGAGATAAATGAAAAACACAAGCAGGTGTTGGAAGTCAATTCACGAATCTCCGGAGAGGAGATGAGGTCAGCCAGGGAGTCCAGGAACGTTCCAATTGGAACAATCATATTAATAATGGGGCATATTTATTGAGAGCTTCCAGGGCCAGACACTGTTCTAAACCTTTTACATAGATTAGCATACTTAATCTCCCAGCTGCCCACTGAGGCAGCTTCTGGTGTAAACCCCGGATTATTGATGAGAACCTCTGTGGGCTCGGAGAAGGGAAGTGACTTCACCCAGGTACTGCTGCCAAGACCCAGCCCCTCACCTGGAGCCTCTGGCCATCCCATGGCCTCTGTGTAGGTGCCTGGGACCCCGTGTGACAGGCGAAGGAAGTGGGCTGTGTGCTGTCACTGTGGTTTGGGTGGGGGCTAAGGTAAAGGAATTTGAACCCTGGCTTACCATTCCTAATAATTCCTTAGACAACCTCTTTGACTTCCCTGTGTCTCTGTGTTCTTAAAATTGAGGGCTGGAGATGGTGACAATGACCTGGCTGGAAGGATGTATGTAACCCTGTAGCCAATGAGGTCAGGGAACTGTCTTGGCAGAAACACTGATAACACCACCTTCCTTGAAGTCACAACTGGCTTCGAAAGAGAGGGTTCTTTTTCCGAACCACCTAGGTTTTCTAGCTACCCTAGGGCTTCCGCTCTTCATTCTCCACTGGGGAGGTTGTCTAGGCTGCACAAAAGGAACCATGGAAGGAGGACATTGCTAAGAACAGGTGACTCTGTCTCCAAACCAAAGAGCATATTTGGAACTGGGTGTGGTGTGTACCTTCAATTCCAGCACTCAGGAGGCAGAGACATGAGATCCTCTGTGAGTTTGAGGTCAGTCTGGTCTACACAGCAAGTTTCAGACCAGCCAGGGCTATATACTGAGATGCTGCCACGAAACAAAAATTTTAAAAGAGCATATTGGGAAATCAGACCAAGTATGGCTGGGCTTGATGTATGGGAACACTCTGGACATGGACTGTTTGCAAGGGCCTGAATGCTGAAGAACATGGGTTAGCTTCTGCCTCTAAGTGGATTCATCTGGCTAGAGGCAGAAGATTCATTTGCATAAACCAAGAGAGTTCTTCTCAAGGGATGTTGCAATGTATACTCTGTTATGGAATATTAGTTTTAGATGTGTTACATTTACTATCTGGAATATTGGTTTAATGATGCAAACATGTGTTACATTCTTTTATGTTACATTTGTTTAACTCTGTAAAGCTGTGTTACTCTGCCTGCCTAAAACACCTGATTGGTCTAATAAAAAGCTTAACAGCCAATCGCTAGGCAGGAGAGAGAAGCAGGCAGGGCTGGTGGGCAGAAAGAATATAAAGGAGGAGAAATCTAGGGAAAAGAACAGTGAGAAAAGGAGAGGAGAGTACTAGGGGCCATCCAGCCAGCCACAGAGTAAATAAGAAAGAAATGCAGAATAAAGAAAGGTTAAAAGCCTAGAGGCAAAACATGGTTAAAGAAGAACAGGATAATTTAAGTTAGAAAAGCTGGCTAGAAACAAGCCAAGCTAAGGCCAAGCATTCATAAGAAAAAAAATGTCTCTGTGTACTTATTTGAAAGCTGGGCAGCAGGCTCCCAAAGAGAAAAATAAAAAACAACAACAAAAATAAGCTGCCAATCAGCAGAGTGGCAGGAACTGTGGGACTGAGAGCAGACAGAGGCAGAGAAAATGGTGAGGGGCCAAAGAATGTTGAGGATGCCATGCTGCCAAACGGGTGCAGCTCAGTCACCTCAGGGTCTATCTTCGGGTATCGCTCGCTGCTCACCTTCAGTGGGGCCTCCAGATGTTAGCCTCGCATGAATTGACTTATCACCTTGTCTCCTTTCAGTGGAGGGTGCCTTGTGGCCATGTGTGAGGTCCAGGCAGACTCCATGTCTCCCTTTCCGTAAGTGCTCTGGGTTGAGATAACTGAAGCCTGTGTTGTGTGTGCAGGGCTCACTCTGTGGGATGCCACTAAATGTGCCAATGCCCAAAGCTCTTTAGAGATGTTTGTGTGGCTGGTTTTTGTCCCACCTGTCACAGAAGAGGCACGGTGACCATCTGTTAGCCTCCTACTCCTACCCCTCTGCTCATTTTTAACCACAGATCTTCACAGCTTGCCTGACTTATTTAAATCTGTTATTTGGGAGGACTCATGGTTTGCTAAGTAGAGCTCTTGCCCATTGAAACCTGTTCTATCCATACTCTGAAGCTGGCTGTGATCCCATAAGAGACTCTCAAGCCTGGGTGTCCCCTAACCAGGCTAGAATTAAGAATGGGTCCTACCTGGACTGTTCAGAGCTCATAGCAAATTTTTTTTTCCCGAGGGTAACAATGTGATCAGTTTCTGGACCTGAATTGTAGGGAATGGGACTGCTGTTGTTACCCAGAAATAGTACCACATGTTGTTGGCATTTGATACTCTTGATTTATGTTGTGCAGCAGGCCATCAGTTCATTTACTTAGCACCTACTATATACCAGACACCCGTGGTAACTCAGTGTGAACATTTCCATAGAGAAAGACTAATGAGAAGCCAAGGCCCCACGTGTTAGATGTATAGAACGCACACACTACAACAGAGTGGACTGTAAGGATGAGGACACCTGTAGGGTAACACAAAACTGGGATGAGGAAGAGAAAAGGTTGGTGGAGGATTGTGGGAAGGAGCCTTACATGTCTGGTGAGTGAGAGATGTCCAGCCCTGGGTCCCGGTCTCCTCTCTGCCCAGAGGATCTCCTGTACTTTCTTCTCAGCCTTTGTGGATCCTTAGGAAAGGCCACCTTCTGAACACAGCCATCACCAGCATCACCTGGAGTGCATGGCTTGCCTGCTCACCCAACCATTTATCTGACCAGAGTCTCCAAGGCGTTCCAGACTCTCCCTAGACACAGCTGTGTCAGGGAATATTAATTAAAGAAGTGTCACTTTTGTTTCTGCTGTGGAACATTTGTTTTAATGATGCAAAGATGTGTTGCATTCTTTTCTGTTTCGTTTAATTCTGTGATGCTGTGTTACATTGCCTGTCTAAATCACCTAATAAAGAGCTGAATAGCAAGTAGCGAGGTAGGAGAAGAGATAGGTGAGGCTGGCAGCAGAGAATAAATAAGAGACATCTGGGGACAGAGATAGGGATTAAGAAAAGGAAAGGGTGTCATCAGGGACCAGCCACCCAGTTATATAGCAAGTAAGTATATACTTACTTTTAAGAAGTAAAGAGAGGTAGATAGAGTAGAGAAAAAGCCCAGAGCCCAAAGGTAGTTGGGATAATTTAAGAAAAGCTGGCTAGAAATAAGCTATGCTAAGGCTGGACATTCAGAAGAAAGAATAAGCCTCTGTAAGATTACTGGGAGTTGGGTGGCAGGCCCCCATAAAGAGCCAAAGAATAAAGAGAGAAACCAAAACCAACTACACATCTGCTTCTACCTTGCCCCACAAACCCCACCCCAGTATCAGAGCCTGCCTCCATCTTTGGCCATCTTGCTGGAGCCTCGTCACTTTGTTTCTGGCGAAGTCACTCATTGCTTGCCACACTTCAGCCTCCAGCCCACAGTAGGAAATGGCCCCCATCCTTCCTCTTTGCTTCCTGGTGACATGTGGCAGCCAGTTTCAAGATTTCCCTCCCCTCTCCCCATTCCTTCTCTCTTTCCTCTCCCACTCCGTTTTTGACATTTCATAATCACTGCAGAGGTTTGAATGTGAAATGTTCCCCATAGGCTCATGTGCTTAAACACTTAGTCACCAGCTGGTGGCGCTATTTTGAAAGCTTGTTTAGGAGACAGAACCCTCACTGGAGAAAGCAGGTCACTGGAGTGGGCCTTGAGGTTGGTGAACCACTCCCACTTTCTTTTGTAGGTCCTGTATCTTTTGTAGAGATGTGAGGAGCCCCAGTTCTACAAGTTTGGCTCTATGGAGCTAAGCCCCATTCTTTTCCCTCCACAATGGACTCTATCTCTCAACTTGTAAAACAAAAATAAAGCTTCTCTCACCAGAGATGCTTCACATCAGATATTTGTTCACAGAAAAAAACTAGTATCATGTGTGCGTGCATGTGTATGCGTGTGTGTGTGTGTGTGGGGTTCACCACATTGCCTTGAAACTTAGGCTCCTCCTGCCTACCCTTCTCAGCAATGTGTTGCTATTTTCTAACCTTTTACTTTGAACAAGGTCTCCCAGGAACTAAAGAACAGTACAGCATTTCAGGTTGTTGACCAAATCCCTCTCCAGCCCCTTGGAATAAGGGGCTGTATTTATCCAGTGTCCCTCTGAACACTCTATCCCATTTTGTGGCTATGCCACTCAGAGATGAAGTGGTGACGTCTTGCATGAGTAGGAAGGCAGATAAAGGTTATAGGGCTTTTCTTCTGTCACATACAGATTGGCGGCAGTTTTGAGATACAATCTTTTCTCATAGGCCAGAGTTCTTTGCCACCATGGAGTCGGAAAGATCACATTTCTCAAGCATTATGGTTTAAGGTGCCTCTTGAGTATACATTCCTGTATTTACACCACCCTCTAAATGTTCATCTTAAGATATGAGATAGCATCTAGGCATGGTGTCTCAGTGCTTGTCATCACAACCCTTGGGAAGCGGAGGCAGGAGGATTATTGTGTGGCAATGCCAAAATTAGTTTCAGGCTACCCTAGGACACAGGCTAGATCCTTGTGTGATGGGGTGGGGGAGGAGGGGAGAGGAGAGGTTGGGGAAGGAGGAAGAAAATGGAGAGGAAAGGAGGAAGAGGAGGAGGAGGAGGAGGAGGAGGAGGAGGAGGAGGTCCTCTGGCCTCTGGCCACTTATTTGAAAAGAATTTATTGAGCCCCTACTGGATACCAAAGCTAGGATCCAAGGAAACATCAAAGATTCAAAGTCTTTCCTTTATTTCCTTTATCTCATCATTATTTAGGGGATGGAACCCAGAGTAGCAGCGAGTGGAGAACGGAACTCAGTATGGGAGAGTATGCAGCTGGATGAGGGTAGATGCCCGGGATAGGGCAGGCTTAGTGGAGAAAGGCATTTGGAGGAAAAGATGCTGAAGCCATTCCCACAGGGGCGGAGGGGTGAGGACAAGGAGCAGCAATGACCAGGCAGCCAGGAGTGAGAAGCTGCCTCTGACGACAGGTGGTCTCTCCAGATGTCATGTCCACAAGCTAAATGTTTCTCTTCCTCATTTGTCAGCAGCAGTTTCAAGGAGCATAAACTCTCTTCAAGTGGCAGATGCCTCATTGCAAGAGGGCTCTATGCAGGGTTGGCCTTGGGTTTCCAACTTAGTTGGGCTCAGTTCATCTCCTCAGCTCAACCTCATTCTTCACATGACCCCTGTGAAGGGCACGGCCTGTGTGATCTCAGACACAGCGCACACAGCTAGGGCACCAGGTAAGGCACACAGAGATTTCTATATCCTCTCCACCATGGCAAGTGTCATTATCTCCATGTATGTCATCCCACGTACTCATAAAGAGAACCAAAACAGGCCATGGAGTGAGAAACCCATTACACAGGTCTTCAGTGAGCCAAGAAAAAAGACAAAAGAATGGAGAAAAAAAGACAGCCTGTGAGAAAGCAACAGGTACAATGTGGTAGTTGGAACAGTAACCACAGGGTGAGCCCCAGGTGGGTGAGCATCCACTTGGTATTAAATATTCTTTCTAGACTTAATATCTCATTGCAGGTACCTTCATATCTCTGTTCTAGAAACAAGGATACTGGAACCGAGGGATGAGGTTAGCTGCCTGATGTCACTGTGGGCAAGCACAGAGCACATAGCTAAACAACCCTACAATGCCCATCTATTTCAAAATCATTTACAGAGTTCCCTCCTACATGTCAGGCACGGTTCTAGGCACTGAGGACATGTACAGCTACAAACACAGGAACAAATAGCCCGGTCGCATTTGCAGACTCACAGCTGCCATGACGACTAGCGTGATTGTGCCCAGATGGAAAAGAGAGGCCCGAGGAACCTGAGTGGCATGCTCTTGGTCACTCAAAAAATCAACAGGCAGAACCAGGTGTCCTGATTCTTGACCTCTTTGCTTTTTCCTCTCAGCTTTAAAAGCAAACCTTTCCTAGGCAGCCAGAAGACTCTTTCATTTTCTGAGTTCCCTACACAGCTCTCCCCATCTCTTTGGAGGGTTTTTTTTTTTTTTTCTTGCCTGGTGGGACCCTAGTTCATGAGTTTCGGCATATAGAGCTTCTAGAGAGGTGTGCTCTGGGCCGTGGATTTTTATTTGGGGGAAATATGCCCAGCACTGATTTTTTTTTTTTTTAATGCATGGTATTTATGAGGGCTTTTCCCCTGGGGCTACACCATGTTCTGAAATGTGAACATAACGAGCAGGATGGATACATTTTTAGTGCAGTAAGTATAACCAGATGTAGGGATGGGGATGGGGAAACACAGCAAGCTTTTATAAGGGCTACAGAGCTGGAGACCCAGCCTGTTTCTCTCCTCTCTGGGGAAATAAATTTCTGACAGGCAAAACCCTCCAAATTAAGGTCTGCTCTGGATAAGGATACCAGCTCCATGACCTCCTGCCAGACCTGGGAGCCTGGTCCTACCATCTACCCAGCCCTCAGTAATAGCAGTAACTAGGTGTTTGACACAATTCTCTCATCTCACTCCAATTGAACCCATTAAACTCACCTGTGAGGAGAAACAATGCCTGAGTATGCCCAGAGCTCCACAGGTAAGAAGTGGGCATGGTTAAATGAAGGCACCAGGGTTGGGCTGAAAGGCTATGTTTCTTCTCCACATCTCTCTAGATTAGTCTCCATGTCTCAGATGCTTATGACTGGAGCCAATAGACCTTCAAGGGTCCAGTGAGGCTCAGAAGCTCCATCCTAGGCAACAGCGAGAAATCCGTCATGATATTTCTATAGCAGCTGGTGATAAGGGTTCAAGACAGTTCTCATCTCTGAGTTTAAAACCAATGGAGAAGCAAGATGCAGATGTGCCCAGGCAAGTTGGGAAAGACACATGCCCACAGTCAGCCTGGATAGGTTCCAAAGAAATAAGGGCTGAGTACTTCCAGAACTCCAGATTGAGACTCAGGAAGCATTTGGGCTGGAAGATTTTAAGAAGCATTCAAAAGATGGTGGGATTTGGAGACACAAAGGCACAAGAGAAACATAATAGGCTAAGAGTGTAAAAATGGCAGGAATGCAGAGGGAAGGCAAATGGGCTTGGGGGAGATGAGAAAAAACGCTTGCTTGGTACCTTTGTGGTCTTTGTTTGGTTGGGTTTTGTTTTTTTGTTTTCCCTGAGACAGGGTTTCTCTGTGTATAGTTTTGGAGCCCATCCTGGAACTCACTCTGTTGAATAGGCTGGCCCTTAAACTCACAGGGCTTCTGCCTCCTTGGTGCTAGGATTAAAATCATGCACCACCTACCGCCTGGCCCTTTTGTGTATTGTGAATGGTGCTGTGGAGAGGAGGAACACTTACATTTATTTAAATCAACTACATTTTAATTTTAGTTTACTTGCAAGAGAAACATGCACATTTTAGTGCATAGGTCAATGAGCTATATATGTATCTTTGATGACTGTAAATACCTCCATCACCACAATCATAGCTATATATATTTACACTATCCTCAAGAGCACCCTCAGTATTCTGTTTGTGGTCAGCTGCTTTACCCATCCAACCAAACACTAATCTAATTTCTATCACTAAAGATTAGGTTTGATTTTTCTAGATTTCACATAAACAGAACTGAATCAGGCACAGCCTGTGCCACTCCAGGTACCAGTAGCTGCTCCTTTGTTACTAAGCAGAATTTCATGGTCAGGTCCTATGGCATTTGCATATTCTCTCAACTATTCATAAGTGGCTGAGTTGTCTCCATCTTGAGCTGATGCTGGATCAATTTTCATACACATTTGTGTACACGTTTCTGTGTGGTCATGTTTTCATTTCTCCAGGATACATAGAAGTGGAATTTCTGAACAGATGAATGTAGGCTAACTTTAATAATAAATAAATTGTTTTCCAAAGTAGATTCATCATGCTGCATTTCTAACAGCAGTGGTTCAAATTGTCCCACCTACGTGTCAGCATTTGGTGTTGTCGGTCTTTTGAATGTTAGCAATTCTAGTGAGTATGCAGTAATAGTCACCGTGGTTTGAATTTGCATCTTCCTGGCAGTTGCTGGTGCTATGTATCATCTTGTGCTTGCTTGCCATTTGTGTATCTTTTATGAAGTGTCTGGATTAATTTAACTTAGTTTGTCCTTTTTTTGTGTAACAAAACACCTTGCTTTTCACTCCTCAACTGTGCCATTTTAAGAGCAGAAAAAGTTGTTTTATGAAATTCAATGTTTTATTTAAAATTGTAAAGATTTTCTCCTAAATTTTAGTAGAGCTGTTTTAAAGTTTTAGCATTTATATCTGGGTCTATAAATGTTTTATTCTTCCAGAATTGGAGTTATAGTGATTGTTAGGTGTCAGACATGGGTGCTGGGAACAGAACATGGGTCCTCTGCAGGGGCAGTGTGCACCCCATTCCTATGTCTACTCTCCAGATCTTTGCATTGCAATGCTTTAAAGATGTCCTTTATTTCCTTCCTGTTTTCAAAATGTGTGATTATATTGTATTAAGTAACAGACATCTGGGTGTTGCACAAATCCTAATTGGTCTTATAATAAAAACTCAGAGTCAGATATTGGGGTAAATGCTAAAAGATCAGAGAGAAATAAGGCACAGCCACTTTTCACCTTGCCAACACTTCAGCCAAAAGGGGAAGATCCTGTCTCCACAAATCCTCAGACTGAATGCTCCAAGTCCTCAGCCAAAAGAAAAGGAAGGGAGCAAGCTAGAAAATCCCAGTCTCCTCTTGCCTTATATTCCTGTCTTCACCCAGCCATATCACTTCCTGCTTCAACCATCCTAGTGCTGGGATTAAAGGAGTGTGCTTCCCAAGTACTAGGATCAGAGGATCCCAAGTGCTAGGATTAAAGGTGTGTGCCTCCATGACCTGACCTCTATGGTTAACTCTGTGGCTGGCTCTGCCCTCTGATCTTTAGGCAATCTTTATTTGTTAGATTAAAAACAATGTCAGATTTCTGAGGTGGTATCACCATCTGGGCTATTGTTATCTCATTTCTCTCATCCTTTAGGAACTTTCATTTCATAGGTTTTACACTTTGGTATTGTTCTGGGGGCACCGCGACTCTGCTAGAGCCCTCCCCCCCAATTAGGTCTCATCATATAGCCTTGGCTGTCCTGGAACTTTTTATGTAGACAAGGCTGCCTTGGACCTCACTGAGAGCCATAGTCTCAAGGCTGAAATTAAAGGTCTGCACCATGTCTAGCTCCATTTTCTCTTTCTGTCCTTTATCTTCAATACTTTCTATTAATGTATCTTCAAATCAACTCTGTTCCCATAGTGTCACATCTGCTACTAACCATCCATAGTATCCGATCAATTTTTAATTCTTATGTTTTTTTCCCATTTCTTGAAGTTCTTTTGATTCTTTTTTATGTCTTCCTTTACCTTCTCATTATGTTCATGTTTTTCTTTAACCACTTGAATTTATTAACAGCCATTTTAAAGTTCTGTGTGCTGATTTTATTTTGTGGCTGTTTATTATTTATTATTACCTGCTGACTTTTCTCCTTATTGTCTCTCAGTTTCTGTATCCTTATAAGTCTAGTTACTGTACTGAGGGTTGTGCATTGTGAGTTTTCTTTTATGCTGTGCTTTTTTCTTTTCTTCTTTTTTTTGAAGACAGTGTCTTGACTATCCTGGAATTTACTCTGTAGACTAGGCTGGCCCTAACTCACAGAGATCCACCTGCCTCTTCCTCCTGAGTGTTGATATTAAGGCATGTGCCACCATTGCCTGGCCCATGCCAGGCTTTTGTTATATCCCTTTAAGGAGTCTTCATTCTTTTGTATCTGCTTAAAATCAAATGTCTCAGTCCTTTGTGACCATGAGGAACTGTTTCATTTATATGTCCGTGATAACTCTCTCTCATTCTCATAGAATTTTACCTTATTCATGTTCTATTGAACCTATTGTTTAAATACAAACTCAAACGGAATGTCTAGAAAGATTATGGAAGCTTTCTTAGTCTAGGTGTTTTCCTCAATAGTAGTTTTTTAAACTTCAGATTTCTGTCTTTTCAATTCAGAGAGACCATTATGCTGTTTATAATTCTCTTTCCCTGCAACACAGTCCCAGAAATTGCCTTAAAGTTGAACATTTGAGGCAACCATAGGATTTAATCTTATAGTTTGGATTTTAATTACCCCAAGTTTCGTCCCAGGGCTAGAGAGATGGCTCAGTGGTTAAGCACACCAATTGTACTGCTGTAAGACCAGGGTTCAATTCCCAGCACCCACACGGGTGCTCACAAATGTCTATATTCCAGGGATATCACAACCTCACACAATCATATATGAAAGCAAAAACACCAATTCATAGAAAATAAAAAATAGAAAAATTCAAAAAACAAAAATCTTAGTTTTGTTTGGTGGATGATCTAGAGGGTCGAGCCCAGTTGAAGCAAATGGGTCCTGGGGCCATGCTTTAGAAAATGTATTTTGTCCCGGCCTCTTTTGTCTTGTATTTCCACTTTCCTCTTCTTTTCCTTTTCTCTCTAGTTGGAGAGAAAGTGAAAGATTCCATAGAGGTGTACAAAATCCTGAGCAGGGTACAGAATGTGTCATCTGGAGCACTGATTAAGCAAACAGTGATACTGTGGTTTGGGTGTGCATTGTCTCCACCCAAATTCATGTGAAATGTTCCTGCGAAAAGATGCTGAGAAGTGGGGCCTTTAAGAAATAATTATGTGACAGAGGCCTTCCCTTATGAATGAATGAATGTTATTCTTAAGACATTGTGTTAGCTCATAGTTAGGGTTTCTTTTGCTGCAATGAAACACCAAGAGCAAAAAACAAGCTAGGGAGAAAGCTTACACTTCTCATGGCAATCCACACCAATGGGAGTCTGGACAGGAACTCAAACAAGGCAGGAACCTGGGGGCAGGAACCTGGGGGCAGGAGCTGCCTCAGAAGCCATGAAAGGTGCCGCTTACTGGCTTGCTCCCCATGGCTTGTTTAACCTACCTTCTTATTGAACCCAGAACCACTAGCCCAAGGATAGCACCACTCATCATATTCTTGACCCTCCCAATGGATCACTAATTTAAAAAATGGCCTACAACCAGATCTTATGAAGGCATTCTCTCAATGGAGGCTTCTTCACCTCTGCTGACTCTAGCTTCTCTCAGGCAAGTAGTGAGAATCCTAATTGGTCTTAATAATAAAAACCGGGAGTCAGATATGAGTTCCAGTCTCCTCCCTCCTTATATCGCTCTGTCCAGCCATATCACTTCCTGTCTCCACCACCCTAGTGCTTGGATTAAATGTGTGAGCCTCCACTACCGCGCTCTGTTTCTTTTTTTAGACTTTAGACAGAACCAGTCTAGCACGACCCAGGGTGTCCTTGAACTCCTGATCTTCCTGCTTCCTCCTCCCAAGTGCTGGGTTGTAATGTGTTTCTACTGCCTGGCCTCTATGGTTAATCAGCGGCTAGCCCTGCCCTCTGATCTTCAGGCAAGCTTTATTTGTTAGAACACAAACAAAATATCACCACACCAGCCAGTTACACTCAAGAATGAGTCAGTTGAGAGTGGGTTGTCCCAAAGCAAGCCTGGCGTCTTGGCATCTCTTCTCTATGTTTTGTACACATGCTCACTCTTCTGTGTGCAGCCACTTCTGCTCATGTACACGTTCCTGCTGTCTGGTGACATCTGCCTATCAGTGTATCCACAAGGGCTTTCAAGAGGGGGCTGCCTAGCCTTGAACACTTGTGCCCCCAACACTGCTCCTCTTCATAAATTATGCAGCCTCAAGAATTTTGTTAAAATAATGGAAAATGAACAAAGGGAAAAAAAAGGACAACTACAACTGTTAAGGGAATGCATCGCTTTATATAAGAACCTGCTGTATTCTCTGGGAACAGCCTCTTTTAAGATACACTTTCCAGACGCTGAGTAATCAGCCTCACCTGGCATGGTCCCTAGAGGTAGGGACATTAGTTGTTTCCAGTTGGGTTGTGATTTCCAGAATCTCCCAACATGGACCTGACACATGATTGACAGCTCTCTGGACAAGCAGATCAGGCTGCCAGCCCTGTGGCTTCAGCCCACCTCTTTCCCTCCCTGAAAAAGCAGAGGTGATTTGTCAGCAGAGAGTAAGCCAGCGCAGGTGTCTAAAGGTGCAAGGAGCCTCACACATGGCTGAGAACCTCGCTTTCCTGCTCCAGAAACACATCCCAATGCCTACCCTTGAGACCTATAAAACATTCCATTCGGGTTTTTTAAAAATCCTCATTTTATATGTGAGTTTATTATGAGGGTACATTCTCAATTCCCACACTTCTGCATCCCCAGATTCAATATGCAGGTGAGCGCCACATCTGTCCTGAACAGACTCCTTTCTCTTATTTCTCTAAACAGTAGAATGGCTTACATAGCCTTGATATTTTTTAAAGTATTGAGGAAAGCTAAAGATGACTTAAAGTATATGGGGAGGATGTGTGTAGCTTTTATGAAAACATACCATGTTGTGTAAGAGATAAGCATCTGTGGGGTTTACTATTCAAAGGCATTTTGCAACCATTTTCCCATGGATACCAAAGGGCAGCTGCATTTGACAGTCATGAAATCTGTATCTGGTCTTCCTTATGACAAAAATTATACATGCAACATTTAAGCCCCACAGCACCTTCACTGGGAAGCGGTAAGAGCTCACAAGACAGCAGTTGAGGTATAAATAAAATTAATGATGTATGAAAAGGCCATTTGGAAACCTGCTATTTTATAAGCTTCTTAAACATATCACAAAAAGGATTTTGAATGGAATTGCCCTCCACGGGTGAATAATACTTTCCCCAGAGCTCACAGATTTTTAAATGAAAACCCCTATGCTAATTGTGGGTTACCTCCCTATGATCATTGGTCCAGGAAGTCCCAGGAACTGCTCCTCCCACTGAGGTGAACCCAAGGCAACAATTGCTGCTTGACAATGTTCCAGCATTTCAACCCTGCAGACCACACTTCTCCAGCACATTTTAATTTTCACTTTCAATGATTCTCAATATTGATGCCTTTCCCTTTGGGACATTTTGTGTGGATTTTGGTGAAGGATAAAAATATGTACAATGGTAGCCTCTCCAAACAAAATAATTCTTTGGAAAAAAATTCCTGCCACCATGGAACCAGGAATTCCATTTTGCCCTCCTAATTATACTAAGAAAAGGAAAGTTCGAGATTTGCTAGACACACCTGATCCCAAGAATGAAATGCCTACAATTTAGACCCAGAGCCTGAGGCCATTAAAGGCAAGAGTTCAGTTAATAAATACAGAGAAATCAGAATAGATGGTATAATGGGAAAAGAGTAAGATATCATCAGGACCTTCCCTTTTGGGAGCGTTATGAGGGGAACAGGCCCACATAGCAAGACTAAGAAACTGTAGTATAGTGTCTGCTCCCCAAGGTCAGGCTTTTGGATAAGGATCTCCATTCCTTTAGGAGCTTTGGGAAAGTTCCTGCTTGATAAAATAGTTATTCTTATCTCTACCAAGAGGAACTCCATTAACAAATGATTGGTGCCTACAGTCAAGGTCAATGCTAGATTCCTCAACCCCTGATCTCAAGCCACACCCCAGCTCACATGCTCCTTGTCTCCTGTTTAATCCTATGTGCAACTATACAGTATAAAAGGTGTCATCGTTTCTCAATTAAATGCTGCTGGAAGCCATCCTGATTCACCCTCAGATCATGTTGTCGCCCCAACTCCGCCAACTCCACAAATTATTTTTGGGACCTGAACCCTAAATACCCCGCCAAAGCAGGTCTCTGGTATCCCTCCCCCAGGTACAGGCTATTGCCATTGTTCTAGGCTACCTCCCAGAATTTTGTTTTGTTTTTAAGGACAGAGTTCTCTGTGTGGCTCTGGCTGTCCTAGAATTCACTCTGTAGACCAAGCTGGCTTTGAACTCAGAGTTTTGCCTTCCTGAGTTCTGAGATTAAAGGAGTGCACCACTCCTCTTGGATTTGCCTACTAGAATTTTATGGTACAACCTATTGCTGAAGTCACTGCACATTTTGGTCACAGGGACCGAAGCGATCAAGCTGGACGTGACTTGGAAGCTTCTCTTCTCCTGGCTGGTTTTCATAGTGCCAGGGGATGTTTCTCAGGCTGCTAGAAGAAAGACATCATCCATGGTTTTACCCAGGTATGACTCCTGTGAACTATAACAATGCCAGGTAAGACAAGACCTCTGGTGCAATAGTGGCAGGCCCAACTTAAGCATTCCCAAGACTGAATTCACCAGGGACAGAGTAGAGCTGCCGCCACGCCCCTGGGTGTGGCTATGCAAACATGGGCCCACCGCCCTCTTAAAAAAGTGCTCATGCAAGATTCTTTCCTTTTCTCTTCCGCTTCTCCCCATCCCTGCTTCCCTGTTAATAAACTCCAGTGTGGTACTCCCGGTGTTGAGATTTTAATAATCGCACACAGAAAACCAACACTCATTATGGGAATAACACTGCTTTCTGATTGGATCTCAAGTCTGCTACATAGGAGGCAATGCATGCCTGATTACATAAACCTGTTCAAGAGCTCTTGGCTGAGGAGATATAATAGGCCCCAGTATGGAACATATTATTATTATTTTGCTAAGTGGTCAGCTGTCAAACTGCCTTCTAAATACTCCTGTGAAGATATCCACACATTAGTGCTGCAACCATCCTTTATCAGGGAAGCACCTTATTGTAGTAGGCAATGGTTAATGCAGAAACCCAAAGCTGACCAAAATGCCTAGACTAAATAATGAAGAGTGCTTACTCCTCAATGGGACATCCATATCATCCCTTCCAGAGCTTAGAGAACATGGAGGAAGAGGAGGAAGAAAGAATATAAGTGAAGAGAATGAACTTAGCTCAAGAAACCCCATTTTGTATTCTAGTAGCCATTTTGTATTATAAAGGTAAAATAAAGTTCAATTTCACATTCCTGGCAGGGACTTGCCCAGTTCCAAGAAAGAATAAGCTAAGCACTTGAATGATCCAACCCTAAGGCAGTAAAATGACCACTACCACCCAGGTGGGGTCCAGGAATGTTAAGCTATGAAAAGTCCCTAAGCACCAGCCAATCAGCAGCACACTTGCACACTTGACCCCAAGTAACCCTGCCTTGTGGTTTTTACCTATAAAAACGCTTGTATAATTTAGAGTTCCCAGCTCTTCCTTGCTTGCTACATTGGGTGTGAGTGGGGGGAGCAAGCTCCCTGCCTGGCTTGTATCGTGCTGACAATAAATCTTGCTGTTGTATTTTGGACATCTGTCTCTGGTAGTCCTCTGGGGTCCAGCTTCGAGCATTACAATAAGAACCAAAGGATGGAGAGGTGTGCAGGCAAAGGGTATCTTGTGGACATGGCATAACCACTGCATGTATGAACTTCTGGTGGCAGTGGCTAGCTAGACAAGACCTGCTTAAGACTGGGTCCACCAACAGTTCCTCATAGATGGGGGAAGGACCATAAGGCCCACCCATCCCTAAGGAAGTAGCTGCAGTTAAATGGTTACTGGAGGTCTGGGGGAGTCCTCATTCTCTTCAGTGGTGCAGCCATTGATAAGTTTTATATGCTTCAGTAGAAGACTTCCCATTCACAGTGGTGCTAGAAACCAATTATACATTCAGTGGGTCACAAACAAAAAGACATGGAAGTGGAGGGGGCAGGACTTGTTGAAGGAAGGTTCCAAGTGGGAGGGGGTGGAAATGACTAAAATTCAACCACATACATATATGAAACTGTCAAAAAATAAAAAGGGGGATGGAGAGAGAGGGGGGAGAGAGAGAAAGAGAGGGAGAGAGAGAGAGGGGAGGGAGAGAGAGAGAGAGAGAGAGAGAGAAAGAGATTAGATTCACATAGAGGTTTCCTACAGGCAAGAAGTAAGCTGTGTGGATGCAATGTGACCTCCCACCATGATGGACTGTCACCTGAACTACAAGCCAGAACATTTCTAAATTGTTTACATCAGGGTATTTTACCTCAGCTACAGGAAAAGGAAGCAAGACAGGGGCCAGTGCACTTCTCTTCAGCAACAGACCTCAGGCCCCCTTTGAAATTCTAAGACTCCTCATCTGTGAGGCAGGCTCCTGTCAGAGGCTGAGCAGCAGGAATGGACCTGGAAAGTCAAGAGTTTGGAGAGTTGCTGCTTCCAGTGGACAGCCAATCTTGCCAGAGAGGCAAGGAGCAGTTTCCTGGGGTGTGACTGACTACCCCTAGGAAGCACTGACGGACAAAAGGTTCGGAGCAAGACCATTAGAACTTCTGGAGGGCATCTGAATTCTGCCAGACCCAAAACTGATGTAGAGAGGAGCAGGCCACCTCACCCAAGGTCACAGAGTCATGAGGAGACCACACTTTATTACTGCTTTATCATAAAGTGACACATGTTTCCAACATGCTCTGTCACATCTGAGGCCTTGGAGGCATTAAAAAACCCAAAAGACAAGCACAAAACTGGCCACTAGTCTAGCCTTTTAGAGATTTCGAGATTCAGGTTGACTTGGTCCTTAGCTCAGCTCCATGGAGGGCCAGATACAGTGGACACAAAGGCTCGGATGGCAGCCACATTCCAGGGTTCCAGCAAAGTGTTGTCATCTCCAGACTCAGGACAGGGGTGTCTTCGAAAAGACCATGTTGTGTTAGGAAGACTGGCTAAGAGGACACATGCCTAGAAGACAGAGTGCTGCCTCCAGGGGCCAGTTCAGCTTGCGGAATAGTGCTGAGATGCCCAGCAGGGGGCCTTGGGGTTTCTGACACAGGGTAAGCTGCACAGACAACCCATATCGCGGTAAAAACCTGCCGTGAGATATGTTTTAAATGGGGTTTATTTTGTTAAAATCACTTACAAAACAGAGAAGGTTTTAAGAGAAAATGAAGGGATAAGGTTGCAGCGTGCCGGAGCGTTTCTAAGGAAAACTCCTCATCCCCACACCGTACGTCCGAACTCCCGCCCGCTGGCCCGAACTGTGCACCCGGTCGGGAACTCTCGAGAGAGAATGCCGGCTTCCTGTCCTGCTCCTCTCCCTCGGAGGTCTACTTCTGGAATCCTTTCCAGTTAACCACGCCCTGCTCGTCTCCAGTCCTCTGACGTGATCGTTCACTTGTATAGTTCCTGATTTCCCGCTACAAACCCATGCATCTAGGACAGTGCCACTTACAGCCAGGTCACATTAGCCTGTGTTCTGTGTTCTGCACACAACGCCAGCCCTGGCCTTATTTCTGTTTTATTAGCCCAGAAATGAACGCCTGTAAGTGAATGAGCATTGACATCAAAATGTGATGGCAGCTTCCTCCCTGCCACAAAAGCTTTCTAACTTGGAGAATATATTTTACTAGCCACAAAAGCCAAGTCTTCCTTAAGAAGGGAAGACAATGGAAATTCTAGGGTAAATATTACACATACATACATACACACACACACACACACACACAGAAAGAGAGAGAGAGAGAGAGAGAGAGAGAGACAGACAGACAGACAGACACAGATACAGACAGACAGACTGACACACACTGAATTATTGGGCCAACACCAAGCCAGTAGATGGCATTTCCAACTCTACCCCTTAAAAGTCTTGACTAGAGGCTGAAGAGATGTCTCAGTGGTTGGGAGCACTGACTGCTCTTCTAGAGGACCACGGTTCAATTCCCAGTACCCACATGGCAGCTAACAAGTGTCTCTAACTTCAAGATCTGGTAGTCTCAGAGACATGCATGCAAAACACCAATGAACATAAAATAATAAAAATATTTTTTTAAAAAAGCCTTGACTAAACTGAAAGATAGACATGGCCTTCCTGGCATTATTTCTTTGCAGACAGAAGCAGATTCCCACTCCATCCCTGCAGATGCCCACTGTCCTTACCACCCTCATCCTGCACATCTGCCATGCTGGTCTCTTGTTATCTCATGATGAAATATTCATGAACATGCTCTATAGTAATAGAACCAATTAAAAAACAGATAGGAGAAGATTTATCATGAGGGATTGGCCCAGGATCATGGAGGCCCCACAACTTGTCATCTTTCATGAGACCCAAGAAAGGCTGTGGTAACATTCCAGTCTGAATCAAATGGTCAGAGGAACAGATGTCAACCAGTGAAGGCATAAAGACCTGAGGACCAAGAGGTCAATGCTAGAGTCACCTTCTAAAATGGGAGGACCAAGAGCAGGGACTCTGATGTCAGAGGGTGGCAGGAAATATCCCAGCCCAAGAAAAAAGAGCAAGCTTGTACATCACCTATGATCTCGTTCCGTTCCAGCAGACTCAATTCCTTGCACACACTGAATGGGCAAATCTTTAAAATTCCGACAAGCCTATCTTATTGTGTATGTTGTATGGTCAAATTATAAAGTTAAGAGAAATAAAGGAAAAAAATTACCTTGGTTAATACTATTTCTGGTACTCTATTCCTGTCTAATGATTTGAATTTAATTCTGCTGTTTTTCTTCTGTCTGAAAAAGAAATCTTTGGGTTTTATGATACTAGGGATTGAACTGAGGACTTTGCAGATGCTAGATAAAGATTCCAGTCCAAGCCTCTTCCCTTTTTAGCATCTCCTTTTGCCGGCCTGCTGCTGCCGATTCTCTTCATTTTCTTCCTTTTGAAACGTCTTTAATTTGCTTCCATCCTTAGAAGTTTTTTTTACAGATTTAAATTCTGTGTTGTCATATTTATTATTATCTTTAGCAATATATGTAAAGGTTCTGCTCCATTCTCTCCTGGTCATGATATGTCTGATGAGGCAGCCGTGAGAAGACACTGCATGTCCCTGAATGTCATGGACAAACTGTTTCTCTGCTACTTTTGTAGAGTTTGTCCTTTGTATTTATCATTTTGTAATTTGTATGCAATATACCCTAAGACAATCTACTTACTAATTCAGAGTTAATGCTTTGAGTCTATATAGTTACTGTATAGATTATTTCTGGATTTTACAGTCTACAGATCTGAAGGTTTCTGATAAGTCACATTTGAGAAATTCCCATCTTTCATTTCCTCTGCTCTTCTCTGCCATGTCGTCCTCTTCATTTCCTTCTAGAATGTAAATCATACTTAGATTATTTAATATATCTCAGAGGCTCTGCTCTTCTTTCTTTTTAAAAAGAGAAATATCATTTTTTAGGTTACACTTATTTCTATACAATATATTCTGATCATGGTTTTCCTTCCCCCAAACTCCCTCCACATCCTCCACCCTCCAATTCCATTCCATTTTTCTCTCTCATAACTATTTTAAAAAATCCAGAGACTCACTACGTAGCTCTGACTGGCTTGGAATTCAACAGAGATCTGCTTGTTAAATATTTTTTATTTTTTTTTATTTTATGTGCATTGATATTTGGCTTTCATGTATGTCTGTGTGAGGATGTCAGGGTTCTTGGAACTAGAGTCACTGCCATGTGGGTACTTGGAACTGAACCTGGGTCCTCTCGAAAAGCAGCCGGTGCCCTTAACCACTGAGCCATCTCTCTAGCCCCTCTGCTCTTCTTTCAATTAAAACAAACTTTCTGTTAAGCATACTGGATAATTTCTGTGGACCTATCTTCACTTATCTTTTTCTTCATTTCCATTTTGATGTTAAACTTAAACCAGTATAATTTTTTAAAACAAAATACAATATTTTTGTTGTTGTTTCTATTGATGAGATGAAATTACTTGTCGTAATTCATTGCAAGCACATTTTAAATTTTTCCATGAGGCTATTTTTCATAATTGCTCTTTTAAATTCTTCTGCTAATTCTACCTGCAGTTCCAGCTTCCACCTCAGGGGACGCACTTCCCTTCTGGAGTGCATTCTTCCATTTCCTTGGGTGTGTCATATCCTAGACTCCATGATTGTTAAACTACAGTGATTTTTGGATTCTGATAGGTTACATCATTTCCCCCAAAGGATACTGTGTTCTTTCTCTTTCTCCTCCTTCTTCTCTTCCTTTTTTTCTTTTTTTTTTCTCCCAGCATTGGGATTTGAACCCAAGGCTTTGTGCATGCCACATAGGTACTCTAATAACCTAGATCCCAAATTTCTCTTCTCTTTCATTGAAAATAACCTACCGGGGCTGGAGAGATGGCTGAGCGGTTAAGAGCACCGTCTGCTCTTCCAAAGGACCCGGGTTCGAGTCACAGCACCCACATGGCAGCTAACAACTGTCTGTAGTTCCAGTTCCAGGCAAACACCAAGGCAAATAAATAAATAAATAAAGTTTTTTAAAAAAAAAGAAAAGAAAAGAAAAGAAAATAACCTACCTTCCTCCTTTGTCTTTCTTTAGAGCAGGCAAATATTTTTGTTAAATTAAAACTACAAACTTTTTTGCCCAGGAATTAGATCTCACTTCAGATCATTTGTCCTTGGCTGGGTTACTTTGAGTCTATTTTGCAATGTAGAACTTGGAGAATCAGGAGGGAGAGGGGTTGAATTTGAACATCCTCTTCCAACCTCATGTCTGGGAGGCCCCCCCACTGAAGGGCCCTATTCTTGATAACAGCCAAGCATTCAGCACAAGGGGAACAACATAGGTGAAGAACACCCCCCCCCCCAGCAACAGCATCACACTGGGCCTGTTGAGCAAGGCAGTCCTGTGAGGTGAAGGGGAAAAGGTGTAATGGAAGTGTGTACAGAATACTGAGAGCCTCAGCAAGTGAGGAAGCGACAGAGAGACCAACTGGAAGGCAGTAACAGTGCCTGGAAGTTAGATGGACAGGCATCTTTGCAACAAGCCCTTTGCAATGAGCCCAGCCTTTGAAGGAGCTCACTGATGGAGGCTGACTGCCAACCGGGCTTCCTGTAGGCCAGGCAGGAAGCAAGCAGTTGCTGGGAAGGGGACCTGGATGGTGCAGTTCACATTTACCACAGACAACTGTACCCCAGTGTTCTTGGTCATTTTTATTTTGACAACCTCTTTGGGCAAGCCTCTGTTTCTCTTGGCTCATTTCCGTTCTCCCTGTTAAATAAACAAAGGGCAGCATGAAGGTAGGATGATGAAGAAGAAAAGGGCCATTCAGGTCCCTTCCCTTCACCTCTCCAGCAGGCAATCCATCCTTCGTGGTCCTGTGGAAACCATTGATCCCTGGTGTAACCCTTTCCATTCTGCCTCTGCACATCCTTCAAGTGTTTGTAAAGCCTCATCACAACCAAGCAAAGATCACAAGAGACACACTCTCTCTGTATCCTCTGAGGGGTCTGGACACGTTGGACACATGACATGTACTTTTGGTACTGAATCAAATGCAACTTCCTTGAGAAGGAATGTTCCAAATGCAATTAAATTATAACCATACATAAACACTTCTCACCACTGCGGTTTCCTCTTTGAAGAAACGCAGCGACCATTAAATGATCTGGGGAAGCAGCATATGGGAATTCAACTTCATTCATCTATAAAACAAGAGGAAGGGCTTTCTTTCTAGCTTCTCGGTGAGGACTGAATGGGCTTCCTGAGTCACACTGAAAAGGTACAAGGACTTAATGGACCCAAGTTAGGATCTATGGCTCTCGAACTATGAACTCTCAGAGCCACGGAGTCTCTTATGTCATTCAAAGCATTAGCAAGCCCTGCAATCTAATTTTAGGGCTGACAAGGTGCATCAAATAAAGAAAATGTGATGTCCTCCCCGTCCCCCTCAGCATACTCCATATAATTGAAACTCATTGGAAATGATAGCTCCGTGGACAAGTGATTCGTCAAGTCGAGCCGGGGGACTCAGGGTACCAAGAGCTTCTTGGGAGGTCTGGGAGGTTAAAGCTATTTTATAATAACACCGAGGCTTTTGTCACCTTCATGAGCACAGAGTGGAGTTTTCCAGAGGCTATGTGGGCTAGGATGACATCAGTGCAGTGGCCAAAAACGGAATGTGGGCTTTGTGGTCCCTTGGGTTTCCTACTATTTTTTTAATTGTGCCTATATGTGTGTGTTTGTGTGTGTGTGGGGGGGTATGTTAGATTAAGAGACTAGTGTGAGCCATCCCACATGGGTGCAGTATGGACTTGTCTCCATCCCCAGTCTTACTATTATTTTTAAGGTGGTAGACTTTCAGAGGTAAGCAGTGTGGTTTTAGTATTTTGAGCACAATCTTAGTACCTTTCACTTTTACTCTCTCTAATTTCTGTACTTTGCCAATATTCCAAAGTTGTTTGGCATTTATTTGGAAGTCCCTTGACCCCCAAAAATTGTTTTGAAGACTTTTTTTTTCAAAAATTAAACAAGTGTAAAATTATCTAGACTACTTTAAGAGTATGTTAATAGTATTGCATATGTATCCACAAGCAATAAGACTAATTTTCTCAAGTCATATCTGGAGCTTAAGTTTATGATGATAAAGACAAAGAGAATAAAATAGCAGAACCCTTGACTCACAGAAGGGAGGTTGCTGTGGGATGCTCTTTCTGTAGGCTGTGAATATGTGTTGTTACCATTGGTTAATAAAGAAGCTGCTACAGCCTATGTGGAGACAGGACACAGCAGGGCAGGAATCTGAGTAGAGAGACAGGAAAAAGAAAGAAGGGGGGTCAGGACAGACAATGCAAACGGTCAGGGAAGCAAGGTGTGCAAGATGTAATGGAACACAGGTAAGCCACGAAACATGTGGCAATACATAAGTGAAGAGAACGAGTTAATTTAAGATGAAAGAGCTTGTTAGCTAGAGGCTTGAGCCACAGGCCAAGCAATTTGTAGTTAATATAAGCCTCTGAGTAATTATTTTATAAGTGGCTGGGAGAGATTTGTCTGGACTGTGGGTCTAGGCAGGACTGAAAAGCTTCAGTCTACAGGAGGTCAATGTCATGGAGAAAGCAATCTTCTACTTAGCTTTAAAAATACTGATAATTCACCACATCATGGCTTACACAACAAAATGATTTTAATGTCATTTAAAAACCAATCAGAGTCTTGAGGAAAAGGAATATATCAATGTAGATATGACGAGCCCTTTAAAAGCTAAAGATAACTCCATGGAAGTGGAAAAGATCATACAGAATATTATCACACTGCTGACTACTATGGCCATATGCGGTAAGAAGATGTGACATTGGTGCATGCTGGCTGCATGAAAAGCCACGAGAAAGAGACACCATTGCCAATTCCCTAAAGTGTGATAACATAAAATTTCAGATTTCAGATAAACACAAACATTAAGTTTGTATATCATTCATATATTTGCTCCTTTACCATTAAAAAAATAATTGGGGTTGGAGAGGTAGCTCAGCTGTTAAATAGAGTACTTTAGAACGGTGTACTGTCCCAGAAGACCAAGTTCAGATCCCAGCTCCCATGGCAGGTAGCTCACAACTTTGTGCAACTCCAGTTCCAGGGGATTCAGTGCCTGCACTCACACACATACACACATGCACACACACACACACTCACATGTGTGTGTGCACACACAATTTTTTTAAATAGACAAATTGGCTAAATGTGATGGCACAAGTATTTAATCCTGGCATTTGGAAGGCAGAGGCAGGCAGATCTTTGAGTTTGAGGCCAGCCTGGTCTACAGAGCAAGTTCCAGGACAGCCAAGGTTATAGAGTTTCATTTCCAACATTCAAGTCAAGTGGTTCACAAACACCTGGAAGTGCCCTCTGAGGGCACTTTCACAAACATGTGAACATGTACACACACACACAGTCTTTTAAAAATATCATTGATAATACAATAAAAATTACTTCATTAAATTCCAACTCTGAGCACACATCATTTTATTATTTTAGAACAAAGTAGATTCTTCTATTTATATATATATATCAAATCTTCTTAATTGTTATTCAGTGTCTTTGTTTTGTAGATTATTTATTTATTTGTTTGCAAAAGGGTCTTACTATGTTGTCCCAGCTGGCCTGGAAATCCCAGTGTAGACAGGCTGGTCTCAAACCCATAGGGATTCACCTGCCTCCCAAGTGCTTGAATTAAGTGTGTGATACTACAGCTGGATTCATTTTAACATGTGGCAAGTTCACATAAAACATCCATTGATCCTGAACTACAATGAGTGACTCCAAGTAACACTTGTGGGGTTATGTGCAGGTTACAAGCTGAATTAACCACTTTTTATTGGAGCATTACTTTAAAAAAATATGTATCTATTATGTATACAGTGTACAGAAGAGGGTACCAGATCTCATTATAGGTGATTGTGAGCCACCATGTGGTTGCTAGGAATTGAACTCAGGACCTCTGGAAGAAAAATGGGGCTCAGAACTAAAAAGGGAATTCTCAACAGAAGAATTACAAATGGCTGAAAGGCACTTGAAAAAAGTGCTAAACATATTTAGCCATCAGAAAAATGTAAATCGAAACAACTTTGAGATACCACCTGACACCTGTCAGATTGGTTAAGATAAACGACACAGATGACAGCATGACAGCATATGCTTGAGAGGCTGTGTAGCAAGGGGAACACTCCTCCATTGTTGATGGGAGTGTAAGCTGGTTCAGCCACTCTGGGATGCAGTAAGGCGATTTCTCAGAAAACTGGGAATCAACCTCCCCAAAGACCCAACAAAACCACTACTGGGTATATGCCCTAAAGATGCACATTGGCACTCCAAAGGCATTAGCTCAACTATGTTTATAGCAACATTATTCATAATAGCAAGAACCTGGAAACAATCTAGATGCCCCTTAACTGAAGAATGGATTAACAAACTATGGTACATTTACACAATGGAGTACTACTCAGCAGTGAGAAAAAATGATAGCCTAAAGTTTGCAGGCAAATGGATGGATTTGGAGAATATCCTCCTGAGGTCTCACAAACTCAGAAAGATTATTCACTAGTGGACTTTAAACAAAAAGAGCTAAGCATGTCCAAGCTGCAAACCACAACCACTGAACAGTTTGGGATCTGAAAAACATTGAACTGGCACCTTGGAGCCCATTCCCTCTAGAGAAACACCTGACTCAGTCTTGATGTTGGGGTGAGGAAAGCAGATCTGCCTGGAGTGGATGTTGAACCAAGCCACCTTGAGACCTTGGGACCTCCTGCCCTTGCTGGGAAGGAGATAAACTGATGGAGAGAAGAGTGAGTGACTGGGAGGGGTGTCGGGGGGAAGGGAGCCTGAACAAGGGGATACATGGATAAAAAATACAACTTTTTTTTTTCATAATAAAAAAATACTTTCTGGGTCTGTCTTTCTATCCTAGCCCTGAAGTTCTGACCTGCTGACCTGCAGTCCCACAGAAACACAGATGCTTGTATTAATTTATGCTGATCAGCCTATGGCCCAGGCATATAACTTGCTAACTCCTTTATCTTAACATATAACTTGCTAACTTCTTTATCTTAACATAACCCATGATTCTTATGTTCAGTCATGTGGCTTGGTACCTTTTCTCAGCAGCATTTCAACTTCTTTCCTCCGCATCTCCTGGCATCTCTGTGGCATTTCTGCTCTGTTCTTCCTGTTCCCAGAGTTTTCTTAGTTCGGTAGCCCTGTCCATATTTCCTGTTTGCCTTCAGCCAACCAGCATTTTTATTAGACCAGTAGGCCGGACACTTATTTACAATGTATCAACTTAATCTCACTACATAATAAAAAAAAAAGTGTAGATTTTTTTTTAAACTTTATTTATTTATTTGCCTTGGTGTTTGCCTGGAACTGGAACTACAGACAGTTGTTAGCTGCCATGTGGGTGCTGGGAATCGAACCCGGTTCCTCTGGAAGAGCAGACGGTGCTCTTAACTGCTGAGCCATCTCTCCAGCCCAAAAGTGTAGATTTTTAACAAATAAAGGATTGGTGGGACAGAAAAGAATTTATAAACAGAGGCATATATTCATGAAAATTTATACACCATGAAAACAACACTAAAAATAAATGAGAATGATGCAGTTTTTTAAAATAATTATTTTTATTTTATGTGAATTGGTGTTTTGCCTGCATGTATAACTGTGTAAGGGTGTCAGATCTTGGAGTTACAGACAGTTGTTATCTGCCATGTGGATGCTGGGAATTGAACTCAGGTCCTCTGGAAGAAAAGCCAGTGCTCTTAACCGCTGAGCCATCTCTCCAGCCCTGAGAATGATGCAGTTTATAGATAGAAATCTACAGGGAGCAAGAAATACCAGCCCTTAAGTATCATCACAGCTCCCAACCTTGACAGTGTATCTCTCTTTAATATGCACTACTCTTTGCTCCAAGTAAAATTATCATTTTGGTTTTGCAAATCTGTATGCACCTTTGTCTTCAGGTTTTTTTTTTATTTTTTTTTTGGAAAGGGCCACAAACAGAATCTGGAAACACTCAGTCCAGACTCTGGTAACTTCCAGTAGCATTGCTATTGTGGCTTTTGATTTCTGTAGCTACACTGGCCTTTGCCATTCTGGGAATCTCCCAGGGACACTCACTGCTTGACCTTTGCATATTCCATTCCTTCTGCTGAGGATGCTCTTCCACCAAAGGTCCACTTGGCATGTCCTTTACCTCTCTAGGTCCTTTCCTTGGTGAGCCGTTCCCTAGCTGCCCCATGCCATTTTAAACTGGAAGATCCTATTCCTAGCCTGAGTTACCCAGCCTTTCACTCCCTGACTTACGTTTCTCAGTGACACATGCAATAATTTGACATTTTATATTTTAATTATCTATCTGTTGACCATGTTGACAGAATGCACAAATGAATGAACGAAAATTTCAATTAGTTAATAACCTATATCAAAAATAGACTGGGGTGTAGTTCAGTTGCTAGAATGATTGCTCTATATGCAGAAAACCTTGGGTTTGATCCCTGGTATTGCATAAACCAAGCATGGTGACATACTGTGTCCACAACAGGAAGCAGGAAAAAATGGATGCTTTGCTCAGCTCACTTTTCTGTTTTGAGCTGATCACAGCCAGTGGGATGGTGCTACCCATCATTAGGTGGATCTTCCCAGACCAATTGACCTAATCTAGACAATCCCTTACAGACATGTTCAGAACCTAGTCTCTGAGATGATTCTGCCAAGATAAAAATCAGCATTAGCCATTGCATTGTTTCAAAATAAATTAAATAAATAATAAAAAAAAGAACAGTCAGTGCTCTTAACCTCTGATCCATCTCTCCAGCCTTGGAGCATTATTTTTATCTAGAACTGGTGTAGAAATATGGCAGTTGACTGAATAGATGGCCTTTTTTTTTTCTCCTCTTTAATACCGATACATAAGGAGAACAAAAATTATGAGTGTCTCAATATTGAAGATCAGTGCTGTTATCAAATGAGACTTTTTATATTGTCTACTGAAAAGGAGCACATATTAGGAAGTACTATTTGTCTCAGTGAGCCAGTAGCTTTGCAGTAATGGATGTATGCAGGATGGACCACAAGACAGATCACTGGCTTCTGCCATCATGCCACTCTAATAGTTGACAGGGCTTCAGATATGACTTGTAACCAACCCTTAAGAAATAACCCGTAGCCAAATTCTGTTCTAGCATCAACAGAGCATTTCCACAACTATTTGAAAATCTATTAAAATACTCCTCTCCTTTTCCAACTGCATATCTACACGGAGCCAAGTTTTCTTCATATTTTTTAAGCAAGGCAAAATATTGGAGCAGATTGAACACAGAGACAGATAAGAATTTCCAGCTGTCTCCCATTAAGGCAGATGCTCGGGAAATCGGCTAAGAGACAACAGTATTGCTCATCTCATGAGTTTGCCTTTAAGAAGTATTTCCTCTCCCAAAGCTTAGCTGAGTCATGTTGTTTTTGAATTAGCAAATATACATTTCCATTTCTCATATAGTAAATATTGGTAGATAAATCAAGCTTGGAGTAATCCATTATATTATAGACTACCATGAACTTTTTAGACTAAAGGATTTAAGAAATGCTATCCTAGATGGCTGTGAACCTGTAACTATTGGGAAATGAGTTCAAATGATATATGGGTATCCCCTAGAGAGAGAAGAAAATTCAACCTAATGTCATGAGGAGACAAGGGAAACAGACACAGGAGAAAAGGCCACATGGCTGTCACCCTTGACACCTCTTGGTACATGCAACTAGAGGGCACCAAGCTGAGGTCTGGCCAGGGCTGGACCACCTCCTTCCTTAGCGAAGTCACATAATTGGGCACAGCAGCAGTTATCTGGTAAGCAAAGAGAGGTACTTTTCTGAGATGTAGGGTTTGGAGGTCCCAAATAGGTGTGTATATATATATATATATATATATATATATATATATATATATATATATGTATATATAAAAATTAGTACATCTAACCAAAAATTTCAAACTGTGTGTTTGGAGCCATTAGATTTTACTCTTTCTCCCAAAGCAGAATATAATAACTCCGGGATTAAAAAACTACCCGAGGTTTTACGCCTTGAAGAACTGAAGCCACCCGGAGAACAGCTCGATGATAAAGAGACAGAGTTGCTGTCACCTATTCCTTAAGCTGTAGAGGTTCTCAATCTGTGGTTCACAACCCTTTGGAGGGTCAAATGACCCTTTCACATAGGCCACCCAAGACCATCAGAAAAACACAGATATTTACATTATGATTCATAACAGTAGCAAAATGACAGTTGTAAAATAGCAACAAAAATCATTTTATGTTTGGAGGTCACCATGACTTGGGGAATTGTATTGAAATGACACGCAAGAGAAAGTCTGCCTCTTATCATACCCAGAGCTACTGCTGAGGGAATTTGCACAGCTACCCACCTTGACCTCGAACTGAGCGAACAGATAACTACAGGGGTCCCTGAAGGACAGACTCAGACCCCGCCCAGAGGTGAGGAGGGGTCACCAGGCCCAAGCGCCTATATCCCAGCCAGGGAGGGAGAGTTGAGCTCCCATCGATTCCAGTTCCACTTCTGGGACCGGTGCTGTCTGCAGAGTCCCAGCACACTTGGTAGCAGGGGCAGAGAAAGTGCCTCTCACCATACCCACAGCTGCTGCTGAGGGAACTTGCACGGCTACCCACCTTGTCTTCCAACTGAGCGAACAGATAACTTCTGGAGTCTCTGAAGGACAGACTCAGACCGTGCCCAGAGAGGTGATAGGAGGCACACAAGCCCGAGTGCCACAACTGACCAGGAGCCATCTAATCGTGAACCACTGAAGTCATGGGCAAACGTCAGTGCAAAAAATTACATAATAATACAAAGGACAACATGGTAACTCCAGAAGAGAGTGGCGATCTTACAAATACAAGACCTGAACTGAGCAATGAAGAGGAAACAGAAGGAAGCAACACCAAAAATTCCTTTTTGATGATCATTGAAGCTCTCAAAGAAGATATGAAAAATAGCCTTAAAGAAATAGAAGAAAATACAAACAAAAAATTGGAAGAGATGAAC